>CAUYRH010018580.1:0-10236 GCA_963574655.1 Perodicticus potto
GTGTATAATGCTGCCATAGTCCATCATATTTTATTCATGTGTTTCTCTTCTCTATTGGTATACTTTCAACTTAAAAGTACAACTCATTTGGAAGTCATGCATTTTATGTAATTTATGATACAGTAGGTTGTCTATTTTTTGAGACTAGTTAAATAATCATAATGATGATTATAATAACAATGTTGATGATGATGATGTTAATAGTAATAAAATAATTTAGTGAGCTTTTTTTGACAGATAATAAGCTGTACTTTATTACAAAAAAGCAAAGAGACATGCTTTAAATACCATATTATGAAATTGTAAGGGTTACCATTTAGTGAACTTTACTATGTGCCAGACAACATAAAAAATAGTTTACATGGATTCTTTCCTTTAACTCTTTAAAACAAACATTGTTTTAATTCTTTAAAACAAACAAATCATTGACTTTGGTACAATGATCATCCATATCTAAAGAAACAAGCCCTTAAAGCTTAACTGAGTTTTCTGGCAGCAGACAGCTGATAAGTATCCAAGTCAGGACAAAATCTCAGGTCTGTATGACTAAAGAGATTGAGTTCTTTTCTATTACCTTGTCAAACTCTCTTGAAATTTTTTTATTTAACTTTATAATAGACAAAAGTTTGGGCTTTAATTATTACTAGGAAACATTGTCTTTTCTGGTAGCTTTTAACCTGTGTGCTGTTGGCATGAGAAATAATGCCTCAGCCTGTAAATTAGTCCTGTGTTGGGATCCACAGAGAAGCTCTATTAGTCTAGTTGGTAGTCTTTTCTTAATCCTTATGTATGCCTTACTCCTATTTGAAAGTTTTGGTATCATCTGCACTGAGCTCAATGCTTACACATCTGGGTCACTTCAGACCTATTTCTTGTTTACATGAGCTCTAGAATGGCATTTTTAGGAGTAGAATTGAGATGGGAGGGTGGTCATTGTGATTTTCTTTTAATAAATCTTAATGTGAAGAGTAGGAATAACTTAATAAAAAGCTCCAAAATGAAAAAAATCAGCAAGAGTAATTTGTTACAAGTTTATTAAAATTACTGATAAGAAAGGAAAAGGTCCTTATAAAAAGCCACAAAGCTTGTCCTGCATAAACAAAATTTAAAGGTTTCCATTTTATGTGGCAATTCAAACTGCTTTTTCCCAAGTAGGCACAGCAGTCTCTCTCCCTGCAAAATGCAGAACTCTAACGTTGGGCTGCTCTCTGCTTTTTTTAAAAAGGGGGATACTGAAAACCCACTATGCATCAGGCAATCTGAAGCTTTGGTAATGATATTTAGAGGGTTTGATCATAGTCAATATATTGGCAAGATGTGAATAACTGGTGGGGTCTTGGATGTTACTTGTGTAAGAATTTCCTGTTCAGAGGAGTTATGCCATGAAAGATATAGGCGACATTAAAGGTTGCAAGCTGACTTAACAAAACAAGTGTGGTAAGGGAACTGTCAATAACAGGTACACACAAATATGTTATAGCTTGAGTCAGGCTGGAACCAGGTTGCCTACATGCTGTTCCTTTCCACAGATGGGGCAACGCTTGGCAAAGCTGAAATGGATTTGGAATTTACAGCTATGTGGTGATTTCAGTATTTCATTTTCCTGAGAATCAATAAGGATGATTCAAAACCAAACCAGATGGCCAGCAACTACTGAGGAATAGCGGCTACAAGCCAACCTTTTATTTTTCTTCATAATATTACCTCTTACAACAACCTTAATTTCCAAGTGTCTTAAATGCAACAAAACATACTTCATTATATAATATGCTTCTTTTTCTTCTTATAACTGACATCATGATTCTTAAGAAAATCTAATGCTTCTCAATACTCAGAAAGCCCACATGTACATTCAAAAGCTGAAGAATGTGGAGCAACTTGATAATCAGTGGGAATGGGTTTTGCAGTTTGGGGTTGTTGGGAATACACTTTGTAATCTGCTTTTTCATTTCATTTTAATTTTGACTAAAACATTTCAGAAGGAAGCATGATGAAGACAGTTACAGAGTAAGTAAAAGATAATCTAATAGGCCTACCATCAGATAAAAGTATGTTTTGGGAGAAGTTTGTAGGCCAGTGGATTCTTCTACCTTTCTTAGAGACTTTTGTATTTCTCTCTCGAGTCCCTAACTGCTAAATCCATCTTCCTCTTTTGCCCTTTCCCTTTCATGTATTAACTTTTTAATGTTGAAATACTTTTGCATTTAGAGAAGAGTGGGGAAAATAGTAGAGAAAGTTATTGTATAACCTTTACACAGCTTCCCCATTTGTCAACACCATAACCATGACGAATTTATTAGAACCAAAAAATTAACATTATTGTATTATTCTTCACCAAACTGCAGACTATATTCAATTTCACTGATTTTCTCACCAATGTCTTTTTTTATGTTTGGTATGCAGTACAGGATTTCATATTTTATTTGGTCATCACATCTCTTTGGTTTCCTCCAACCTGTGGATTTCTTTTTATCTTTCCACTTTCATGACTTTGGCACTTTTGAAGAACACTGAACATGATATTTTGTAAAATGTTGCTAAATTTGGGTTTGGCTGATAATTTCTTGTGATTAGACTGAAGTTATGGATTTTAGGGAGGAATACCACCACAGAGGTTATACATAACACTATTAAGTGACTATGGCATCCTATAGTCACTTCAATTTTTGATTCTAGTGTTAAGAGCTGTTGCTTTTACAGCCCCACAAGTACTTTTTGCAATTATGTAGGCTCCCTTATTTTTAAAAGTGTAAGTGTAAAGTGGGATGCTTGGGTAAGTGGCTAACTTGATCAGGCAAAGTAAAAGAGTACCATCTCAAGGCCTGACACTCAGTGTATTTATTCATTTATTCAGTAGTAATTATTTGAGTCAGCCAGTACAACCAATGTGTCAAGGCTGTTTATACAGTCATTACTTCAGTCAACAAATATTTAATAAGTGGTTATTCACTTGTGGAATCACTCAGAGAAGTTACCTTACCAACTAAGAAAATACATGGAACCATCACCACTACCCAAAATGCAGCTACCAACAAGTCATAAAAAGTCCAAACAAATATAGTAGCATATTTTTCTATTATTATTGTTGTTAATGTTATTATTGCCTACAGGGGTAAATTGACTCCCAACTAATGACAGCTGCAGAGACTTCCCTTGGGAATTATGAAGAACTTCGATATACCTGAGATTTTTTTCCCCTATTTTCAAGCTGTTGGGGTTTCATAGATGAAAAGACATAGATTTCTGGGTCAGGGAAAAGAAATTTTATTACTCACAGCAGCAGCAGTAGTCAGAAGACCAGAATTTCCTTGCATCAGGTTCCTGAGCCCCAGTTCTCATAAGGCAATATAAAGAGGGCCATATGATATCTGCACATAAAATGGGTTGATTAGAGGAGAGGAATCCTAAACTTAGGGAGCCTGAATCTTTTATAATCAGAAGTAAGTATATCTTCCCTTTTCTCTGGAGAGAGACATTATTTCTGTCTCTTTAGGCCATTAATTATGCATAAATTCTTAGAAAGCTAGTCTGGAACAAAGGCATTCAGTGCCTCTGCTCGTTAAATATGAATAAACACAAGATGCCTATGGATAATTGTGTCACACAGGAAGTAGCACATATATGCCTAATGTTATCTGCCCCATTAGGATGGGTGACTTAAATAGGGAATTACAAACCTATGGATGTCTCCTCTTTAATTGAACCCTAGCTTTGGTTGTAAAAAACACATGATATTGTTACTGATATGTCTGTACACGCATTTCATAAGATAGAGATATCACAAGGAAAACTACTAGAGTTTTCTCACCTCTCTTCATTCTCAGCCAAGTAACAAATTTTTATTTTTGAGTAAATTTAATAACTCTTGGTGTTAGCCAATAGTGGTGTTTTCTAACATTTTTTAATCTCACAGCACACTTGAACCTATAGTTAAACTTCTGAGGCACACTTCCATTATGTTGATCAAAAAAAAAAAAGAGTTAAAAAGGATATACTTACTGTGCTTTGAACTTTGAAAAATAATTTAATTAATGATCTTTAAAAATTTTTGCAGCGCACAGATTAAAAATCACTGTCCTAGAGGCTAAATCCCATTGAAAGTTGAATTCATTTACTTGTTTCTGAGTTACACATGGGGGAAAGAGTAACATTTTCTGAGTACATTTCCCTAGTGGGCATATATTTGAAGACCCACCATCTGTCTGTGGCATGAAAACAGTGATAAGCTTGAGCAAGTGATGCTCAGAATAAAAAAAGACCAATATATTTGGTCCCCTTTTAGAATAAATGTAAAGATATTGGAAGTGTCTACCCAACTCATTTCACTAAAAGTGGTCAAAGAGTAGAGTGTCTCTGTAGTGGTCGGCAAAGATATTTTCAGCCTATTGGTAAAGACTAATATTAGTGGTTCTTGATCCTAGTTTTTACTCATAGCATCTTAAAATTGGAAGGGACCATAGAACTCATTAGACACAACTTGCTTGTTTTTGTGGAAAATAAAGTTCAGAAAATTTATTTGTAAATTTCACAAAAATGCGCATAGTGCAAGGGTCTATTTCAAAATAACTAAGAGTAAATTTTAAATGTCTTGCCACAAAAAATAAGTAAGTGAGGTGATGGATATATTAATCAGTTTGGCTTATGCATTCCACATTTTATATAAAATCATCATATTGTGCTCTATAAATGTACATGGATATGATTTTAATTAAAAATTAAATAAAACCATAAATACTGCCCAAAACCAGTATTTATATTTGTTTTGTATAATATACAAAGTTATACTTGTTTTGTATAAGTTGTTTTATAATGTTATAGTGCTAATTGGATTATAGTAGGTACTCAATAAATAATTGTTGAAGGGGAGCAAGAGACTGAGACATTGCTTGCTGGAAGATCCCAGAGGGAAGAAAGCATTTCAGAGAAAGGAGAGGGAGAGGGTACACAGTTTAGGTGTTAGTCAGAGAGAGAAGTGCTGGAGCCTGCTGAGGACCTCACAGAGGAAAATTGTGAAACAGAGAAGGAAGAGGATAAAGGACAAAATATATCAATGAGGATCAAACCCAGAGAGACTTGGAGCCCAGTGAAGAGGTAAGGGTGAAGGTATCTCTTCTCCTTTGCACAGTCCTTCCCTGATCAATGGGCTACTATGTAACTTGGAAGCTTTTCCATTCCCAGAAGCTCTAGCACTCTGGTGATGACAAAACTATGGGGAGAACTTTCCTGATCTCAGGGCTTGGACATTCCATATCGAGTTTTCCTCCAAGGAGTGTGACCTAAGATGCCAGAGAGCTAGCTGTTTTCCATTCAGACTCTTGCCATCTCCCATCCACTGCAATCAAGAGAGCAGTTTTAGCCAAGAATTTGGTGAGTGGCTGCTTTTCCCCAGCAGGCACATCCTCTAGTCTGAGGTGTCCATGGAGAGTGAAACCCACACCTAACCCCTTGAGAAACTGCAGTGGATCTGGGGTGTCCATTTTAGGAGTACCCTACCCATTGGTATTTCTTGGAGATGCATACCAGTGAGTCAAACATGCAGAACAGATTCCATGCTCCTTGGACTCAAGTGTATCTCTGGGCGACACAGGAGGAAGGTATGGGAGCCATACTTGAGAAGTAAGGGAGCCCACATAGTGGAACCGAGGGGAGAATACTGTGGAATCTGACACACAGAGATCTGAGGAAGTGCTCATCCTTCCCACAGGAATGCCATGCTATCAGACTAGGGTAGGTCTTGCAGCAGGGAAGATCTCAGCCCATAGCATCATAGCAACTGAGTGCAGTGCATTCATGTGCATCCATTTGCAACCAGACACTAGGGGGCAGAGATAATGCCAGAGGGGAAGAGCTCACTCCCAACAGCCTGTTTGGGAATTATGGTCCTTTCCTCAAGAGAATTCATCCTAGTTTAAAGAGCCAGCCTTAACCCTCCTCTCGGCAGCTCTGCCTAGCAGCTAGGAAAATGAGCTCTGAGCCTTGCCAAAGCTTTGCAAGACCTTCCAGACACACAAATTAACTATGCCCAGCCTTACTCCTCCACTTACCTCTGCTGTGGTGGGGATCAGGCAATCCCTTGGAAGCTACGAACCCCTTCCAAAGCCTGGAGCTTCCAAGTGCTCCACTTGAGAGACTAAAACTTATTACAGGCAGAAAAGAACAACTTTTTAGTTGGCTGTTGTCTACAAACATCAACCACTGACAGGGAGAACTCTATAGCTCATTACAGCATCTACCAACTATGGAACAGTGTTTCTTAATCACAAGCATTACCCACCATCTCGGATATTAAGCTGGTGGGTCCTAATATAATTCCCACTGCAGGAAGAAGTGAAGAAAGTAAAATGGAAGCAACTTTAGGGAAAACTACTTTGTGGAAGAGAAACAAAAGTTACAGATAGCTCAATCTGTGTGGGGTCTTCCTCCTACTCTGAAGATCTCTGGGCCAATGGGGGAGATGCTCAGAGTCTGTGCAGAGTCAGTCCACCAGAGAGCATGTGCAGTGGAATCTGGTGTCTGTCAATCCCAGGTTTATCTAACTAACAGGTGGCACAGTCCTCTGAATGGATGACACTGCTCTCAAATTCCCAAGAGCCACCCTGAAGCTCTTGCTGTCACCAAATGTGAAGGTCTGCCCTTGAAGTTCCAAGACCCATATTGGGCTTGTGACTCCATCCCTGAAACTACAGATTTGTGCCTAGATCCCAAGACTCCACTTCTGAGTTCCCACCACTACTGCAGGTTTGGCAGAACCTCCCTGAGGTCCAAAAATTCACTCAGAATCCTGAGCCTGAGTAGCCATCATTCCTAGACATGGTTCAAGAAAGTTCCCATTAAAAGAGGACAGGTGTCCTGCAATGCTGTTAACCCAGAGCCAAGAGAAGAGGGGACAGATGAGAAGAAACCAGTAGAAGAACCTTGGCAATATGAATAAACAAAACAGTTCAACATCTCCAAGGGAACATAATGGAGCTTCAGTAGTGTATTTCATCCATAAGAAAATTGCAAAAATGATAAAAAATGGAATTCAGAATGTGGGTGGCAAATAAAATGACTGGAATTGAACAGAAAGTTGAAAACCAAAAAAGGAAGCCAAAAATAACTTAAGAAAATCAATGGGGATAATGAAAAAAAATTACTAGAGAGCTACACAACATAAAAAGAATATGATAGAACTTAAAAACATGAAAGAGTCATGTAGGGAAGTTAAAAAAACAGCAAAAAACTAAACCAAGAAGAAAGAATTTCAGCTTGAAGACAAGGCTCTCAAGATAAACCAGTCATTCAAAGGGGCAGAGAAGAGTATGAGAAAATCCAAGCAGTCAATGAAAGAGATATGGGACTATGAGAAGTGAGTTAACATTCAAATTATAGGCATCTCTAAGGGAGAAAAAGAAAGTCCTAAAAGCATGGAAATTTTATTTGAGGAAATTAATGATGAAAACTTCCCTGCTATCACCAGCAATTTAGATACATAGATACAAGACAGACACCAGACACCAGAAGATTTGTAGGACATAGGTCATCTCCAATACACATAGTAATTAACTGGGCCAAATTCAAAATGAAGGAGAAAATTCTGCAAGCAGTAATATGAAAGCATCAAATAAACTACAAAGCAAAAACCTTTAGGCTAATGGCAATCTTCTCAGTGGAAACTTTAAATGTCAGAAGGCATTGTGGCCCCATCTTCAATCAACATAAACAGGCAACTGTTAGCCGAGAATTTTGTATCCTACAAAACTAAATTTCACAATTGATAGACAAATTAAGTCTTTTCCAGAGACGCAAACATGGAGGGAATTTGCCTTGACCAGACCTGCCCTACATACAATACTCAGAACAGCACAATAGATACCCACCAGTGTAAATTCACCTAGAAATCCCCAAGTCACAACTCTTACAAAACAATGTAACAAGAGATATAACAAAGCAAACAATATTCCCTATTGAAAAAGAGAATCTTCAATAGGATGAACAGACCAACAACCTGCATTTCGATGCTGTCAATTAACGTTAAGAGAATGTTTCTCTCCAAAAACATAGGCTAGATGACTGGATTAAAAAAAAAATTCAAGTATATGCTGTCTCTAGGAACCAAGAGGTTGCACATAGATTCAATATTCCATGCAAATGGAGATCAAAAGAGAGCAGGGGTAGCCATTCTTATATCAGATAATATTGGCTTTAAGCCAACAAAGGTAAAGAAAGACAAAGATGGTCAAGTCATTATTTAATGATATAGAGAGCAACGTAATAAGAAGACATAACAGTGCCAATTATACATGTATACAATATAGGAACTCCTATATGCATACAACAAGTTTTACTTCCTAGGGACCTCAAGATTCAACTGTCATAACTCAATAAATCATCCAAAAAAAATAAGCAGTAAGTTTAAACTAAAGTCTATAAAAAAAAAATAAACTCTAAATGAAATGGACCCAAGACAATTACAGAACATTCCACCCTCCCCAAATTACAGAATACACACGACTCTCAGCAGCACATGGCACATTCTCCAAAACCGATCATACCTTAGGCCACAGAAAAGGTCTCAAGAAATTAAGAAAAATAGAAGTCATACCATGTATCTTTTCAGACCATGGTAGAATAAAACTAGAAATCAATCACAAGAGAAACACTCAAACCTACACAACATCATGGAAGTTAAACAACTTGCTAGTGAACTATCATTGAGTCAAGAGTAAAACTTTAAGATGGAAATCAAAAAACTCCTGAAACTGAATGACAGTGGGTGGAGCAAGATGGCAGCCAAGTAACAGCTTCCTTGCAACTTGGCATGGTGAGACTGAGGAGAGAGGACTTCAGGAATCTCTGACAGGTGGGATCTGCCCAGAAACTTTCCTTTGGGGACACAGGGAGACAGCGTGAGACTTCTGGACACCCTGAGGAAGGCAAAAGCGGCAGAGATTGGGCAAGTGGTTGCGTGTGTTCGTTCGGTCTAATCCTGTCAGCAGTTGTGGGTGGGGCAACAGTGGGACTACAGGCTGGAAAGGCCTTGCCTGTGAGCTGTTTGGGTTTCTTTTGGACTTGGTGCTCGGTGGAACTGCCTTGGGAGAACTTGGGCAAGAGTGCAGGGGTCTTTGAGTGTTGTCTGGGGCCCCAGACTGGGCCACCGAGTCAGACTGAACTAGCAGTGTTTGGTTGTGGGCTGTGTGGAGCCATTGTGGGAGAACTGCCCTGGCAAACTCCACCCTCAGGGTCGCAGAACAAACATCGTGTGGGAGCGAGTAATCTAGTGACTGAGCAACCTAAAGGCGGGGACTGAGACACCTTGGAGCCTTAGCCCTCAGGGGCATAGGGTGAGACCAGTTTTGGCACACTGGGTAAGTGGATAGCCACTTAAGGAGTGATCCTAGCCACAAGCGCTTTCCTGGGAAAGCCTCTGCCTAGCCCAGGTTAGCAATTTAAAGTATCTTCTAAGTAGGCTGAGGAGGATTTAAGCTCTCCACCCTGCCAGGTTTGAAAAATCATTAGAGACACAGGGTCACTCCCTACAAAGACCCAGTAACAACAGTGATTCTGCCAGGGTCTGATCTGGGAGAGACACCTCCCCAACTCTGAGGACGGTCATAGGGAACAGTGAAAAATAATCATGAGGAGGAATCAGCAGAAAAACTCTGGCAATATGAATAATCATAATAGATCAACTCCCCCAAGGAATGACAAGGTAGATACAGCCCAAGATCCCTTGCATAAGCAAATGGCTGAGATGTCAGAAGTTGAATTCAGAGTCTGGATAGCAACTAAGATCAGTGCAGTGGAGGAAAAGAAGGAATTAGAATTTCAAGCAGCAATCCAAAAGATGACCCAAAAGATATCTCAAGAACTGAATGAATTCAAAGACAAAATGACCAAAGATTTTAAAACATTGAGACAAGAAGCTGTAGCCCTCAAAGATCTGAGAAATACAGTAGAATACCTCAGAAACGTAATGGAGCAAGCATAAGAAAGGATTTCTGACATGGAAGACAAAGCTTTGGAACGCTCCCAAACTTCCAAAGAGGAAGAGAAATGGAAGGCAAAAAAAGGATCATTCTCTCACATAGCTCTGGGATAACGTGAAGAAAACCGATATTCGCCTTATAGGGATACCTGAAAACGATGAAGTGGCGTCACAAGGCACAGAGTCTCTTCTTTATGAGATTATGAAAGAGAACGTTCCAGACATGCCAAGAGATTCTGAAATTCAGATAGCGGACGGTTGCAGAACCC
>CAUYRH010018582.1:0-31503 GCA_963574655.1 Perodicticus potto
ATAGACATTTTAACAATGTTGATTCTTCCCAGCCATGAGCATGGTATGTTCTTCCATTTGTTAATATCCTCTGCTGTTTCCTTTCTTAGGATTTCATAATTTTCTTTATAGAGGTCCTTCACCTCCTTTGTTAGGTATATATCTAGGTATTTTATTTTATTTGAAGCTATGATGAAGGGAGTTGTGTCCTTAATTAGCTTCTCATCTTGACTGTTATTGCCGTATACAAAGGCTACTAACTTGTGGACATTGATTTTATATCCTGAGACATTACTGTACTTTCTGATGACTTCCAGGAGTCTTGTGGTTGAGTCTTTGGGGTTCTCTAAATATAAGATCATATTTTCAGCAAAGAGGGAGAGTTTGACCTCCTCTTCTCCCAATGGAATGCCCTTTATTTCCTTCTCTTGCCTAATTGTATTGGCTAGAACTTCCAGCACTATGTCGAATAGTAGTGGCAATAGAGGACAAACTTGTCTGGTTCCAGTTCTAAGTGGAAGACCTGTCAGTTTTACTCATTTCAGTAAAATATTAGCTGTGGGTTTGTCATAGACAGCTTCAATAAGAAATGTGCCACCTATGTCTATACTCTTCAGTATTCTAATTAGAAAAGGACGCTGGATTTTTCGAATGCTTTTTCTGCATCTATTGAGAGAATCATATGGGCTTTGTTTTGCTTCTAGAAATAAAATTCCTGATAAAAGCCACCCAACAGTTAAAAGGGGGTGGGAAAAAATAATCCTTGAAATTATTAAAGAGCCAAGCCAGTTGAAAATGCTTCTGTGTTTTCAAAATACTAAACTGTTAGAGTAATTTTTTTAAATAATGGTCTACCTCCTGTTTTTTATTAGGATGTAGAATATAATTCTCTACTGTCTGTTTATCTGAACAAATAAGCACTTTTAAGGGCACCAATATGTTTTTTTTTTTCATTTACTATCTTTGGCTTCTGCATCAGTGGCTTCTGAGATTACAAATCTCTAAAATGCAGAGCCACATTGTCACGTCCATAACCAATAAATCCCAGGAGCCATCTCTTATTTTCTGTCGCTTAGAAACAAATATTTTGTGTAATTGATGAAAGAGATACTTAGGCTTCCTCTGTCAGATAAGATCAATCTGTGAAGACACACTGTTCACCTGCCTCTGTGTGATTCCTACTGCACCCATGCAGTGTTGAAACAAAAATTCTCTGAGCATTTTGTCTCAAATGTAGCTGCTGTAGTTCAGAAGTTTCTATCCACTTGTAAGACATATATATGTCCTTATTTCATAAATTTCTAGTCCCCTTGTTGACACGCTATAGACGAGGAGAGTTAAGCGTAACAGAATTGCATTATTTTGAGTCAAATACTTAGAGCCACAGCTTATCAGAAAGTGCTAGTATGTAGGAAGGAGCAGGAATCACCACTTATGCTGCTGTCCATCCCTGAGCACTGGACCAGTACACAACACTAAGCAGCTAGACCCCAGCCCCATGAGGCTGCCCCTGATGGTGGCCATAGAGGAAAACCAATAAGAAAAGCATCAGAATAAACTACACGTATTTAATTTGTTCATATTTTGGTGGCAGTAATAGTGGCATTAAAACTAGCCTACAAACCCAAAGGGAACAAAGATAAAGCAATTAAGAGGCTTCACAAATGCTTCAGATACACTTTGTACTAAAAAAAATTCAGAATATTAATATGTGTAAATACAGAACTTTCTTCTTTTTCGTTTAAAATTTTTTTCATTTTTCTTGAATTTTGTATTTAATTGTTTTAGTTTGAAGTTCATTTGTTTGGTTTTTTTTTGTTGTTGTTGTTTGTTTGTTTGTTTGAGACAGAGTCTCAGTTTGTCACCCTTGGGAGAGTGCCATGGCATCATAGCTCACAGCAACCTCAAACTCTTGGGCTTAAGGGATTCTCTTGTCTCAGCCTCCCAAGTAGCTGAGACTACAGGTCCCCTCCACAATGCCTGGCTATTTTTTTAAAGACAAGGTCTCGCTCTGGCTCAGGCTGGTCTCCAACTCCTGAGCTCATGCAATCCACCCACTTCAGCTTCCCAGAGTGCTAGGAATTACAGACGTGGGCCACCCCACCAGGCCTCCCTGTAAGTAGTTAGGAAAACCAAGGAGTATGAGAGATTAGACCCTTCAGATCATTACCCCTTTTCCTAAAGTAATCTTCCTTGGAATAGCTATCTGTAACCAATGAAATTACTACAACATACATATGCACTGGTCTCGTATGAAAACATTTTATAATCCTGCTGGAAATTCTCTGTTTCTGTCTGCGTACATGAAACCTTAACTTCTGCACTTTGGATCCCAGTTCATTCAGAGTTTATGTCTCCTGTGTGGCTCTACCTGAGTTTTTGCTTTAATAAACTCAATACATTAATCATGTTTTCTGAACCTCATTATTTAAGGTTGACACTTATACTTGTTTACAGATAAGTTCTTCAAAGACTCATTAACAATAATGTTAGATGTTTCATCTTTTACAGAATAAACTTATGAGAACGTTATTTTGATTGTATGGATTCAGAAAAAGAAATGAGTAATTATTGGAAACAACTAATTTTTTATTTTGAATATCTGATAGTGATGTGTTAATGATATTATTATTCCATTTATTATACATGCTAAAAGAAGTTTTGGATTAAACAAGTCAAATTACTTTAGATGAACAGTCTGTACTTCACAGAATGATGCACCTTCTGACCTTCTGAGTTTCCACATTGCATTCTCTTTATTTTTTATTTCTTTTTTGTAGAGACAGAGTCTCACTTTATCACCCTCAGTAGAGTGTCGTGGCATCGCAGTTCCCAGCAACCTCCAGTTCCTGGGCTTAGGTGATTCTCTTGCCTCGGCCTCCTGAGTAACTGGGAGCACAGGCGCCCACCACAATGCCCAGCTACTTTTTTGTTGCAGTTCGGCTGGGGCTGGGTTTGAACCTGCCACCCTTGGTATATGGGGCTAACGCCCTATTCACTGAGCCACAGGTGCTGCCCTGCATTCTCTTTAAATGCATTTTCTTAAGGTAAGTGCTAATTTTTGAAGTAGATGCTGATGTTTCTTTGACTTTTTTTGTCTTACAGTTTTTATGTTGTTATTCCCTACAAATAACACTATTCATTATCAACTTGAGAAATTAAAACTTAGTTTTTAATTTTTTTATGAAGTATGTACTTTTTGAGCCCATTGCCATCACAAAGACCTATTGCAAAATTTAGAGATTAGAAATTATAAAACATATGGCTTTAGATTTTTCCTTTGAAATAAATAATAAATTCTCTATCTGAAGAATACTCAGATTACCCTATGTTCTTGCTGTCAAGGCTATTCAGTCTCCATTTACCACGTCATTTCCCCTGTTTCCTACTGGCTCGATAGGATGGCAGTCTGGTAGCTTTGTGGTTGAACAGGTTGTGTCCTGGTCAAGGCAAAACAGGGGGACATAGCAGGTGGTAGGCAAGGGCACAGCCTTTACGACTTTTTGTACCTTTCAAGATCAGAAAGTTAGCTGTCAACAGCCACTCTGATGTAAGAGCACTTTGTTCTGTTAAAGTATTCTACAAGCTACCCTTTTGTGAAAGAAAGGCACCAGTTATGCTGGTGATATAGGAAAGTCTTGTTTTATTGGCTTTATGCAGGAAAGAATTTAAGAGTGAGCCCACAGAGTAAGGCAAAAGCAAGTTTGTTGAGGCAAGAAAAGGAAGGAAAGAAAGGTAGTTGCCCTATAGTCTGAGCAGTGTCTATCTCTTATACTTAGAGCAACATAGACTAGCACTTTGTGAGTTTCGTGGGTCATATTTTATACATTCTATTTCATTTTATGTTAAGCAGAGAGGAAGGATTATTCACAAGATTTCTGGGAAAGGGGTGTGGAGTTTCCAGATCTGAGGGTTTGTCCCCTTCCTAACCCATGCAGGGTAACTTCATGGAGTTTCCATGGCATTTGTAAATTGTTGTGGTACTGTTGGGAATTTCTTTCAGTATGCTCTTGCAGCCTGTAAAGTGCAGTGAGGGCAAGCTGAGGTTGTTTTTGTGGCCATCTTCGGTCTAACTGGTTTTGTCCGATTTCTCTACTACCTCCTGTTTTATCAGAGACCTTGCTTCTGAGTCTTATGATACTTTATTCAGTAAGGCCTACTGTTTTCCTACCTCAGAAAAAAATCTGGAAAAGAGAGTGGATTGTTCAATAAACTGAATGTTTACAGCCCCTCCACCCAAATTCATACGTTGAACCTTAATCCCAATGTAATGGTATTAGAAGGTGGGTTTGGGGGAGTAATTAGGTCATGAGGGTGAAGGGCCCATGAAAGGGATGACTGCACTTAGAAGCCAGAGAGCCGATCAGCTCACTTTCTACCACATGAGGACACAGCAAGAAGTCAGATGTCTATAAACCAGGAAAAAGGCAGCCACCAAGAAACTGACCCTGTTGGTAGCCTGACTTTGGCCTTACAATGTCCAGAACCGTGAGATCTACATTTGTTGTTTGAGCCACCCAGTCTGTGCTAGTTTATTACAAGAAACAGAGCTGATTGAAACAAACCGTCACTTGTTTTTTAGATTTAGTCATATGTTAAAGTGAGTATTGTATTCACTGCACATTCATCTCCCATGTTATATTTTATACATTCTATTTCATTTTATGAAATGGTAAGCAGAGAGGAAGGATTAATTCCTCACCTGGGCTTAGGTGCTTCTCTTGCCTCAGCCTCCTGAGTAACTGGGACCACAGTTACAGAAGCTAGAATTACAAGGTGGAAGCCTACCAAAACTATCCAGGCTAATCTTAATGCAATTAGTAAATGCTTCATTAAAAATGTTTTAAATACCTAGGGCCAATACTTGACTGAATGGAATACCTAGACAACAGGCCTTAAGGAGGGTTGTTCTGAGTAAACAGGGACATAGGTAATTCTACCTATATGCTAATTTCTGTCATACTCTTTAATTTTTATACCAAATTATTTGTATTGAAGGAACTTAGGAAATTTCACCCCCAAATATGACTTCCTCTTATAAAGAATATTTTAAATTGAAGACCGTTAAAAGTCAAGAAGCATTGAAAGGGCCTTCCTTCTATCTGCATAAAACTAGACAGAGCCATTAAAAGAACAATCATCTTCTCCCCTTTCTGTTATCTCAACATGTTGCAAGAATGAAGGTCAAGAATGCAGATAGCTGGGCTCAGTGGCTCATGCCTGTAATCCTAGCACTCTGGGAGACTGAGGCCGGTGGATTGCTTGAGCTCAAGAGTTCAAGACCAGCCTGAGCAAAAGCAAGACTCCCTCTCTACTAAAAATAGAAAAACTAGCCTGGCATGGTGTTAGGCACCTATAATCCCAGCTACTCAGGAAGCTGAGGCAAGAGGATCTCTTGAAACCAGGAGAGTGTAGTTGCTATGAACTCTGATGACACCACAGGACTCTCTCTACCTAGAGTGACAGAGTGAGATTCTGTCTCAATATAGAAAAAAAAAAGAAGGCAAGCAGACCTGCCTTCACTTAAGACACTTAAGACAGAGGTACCTGTCTCTCAGGTTAATTTACAAGTCAATCTATTTCCTCCATCTATTTTTCTTCCCTAGTAACTTTTTTTATTGTCCTATACACCTCGATTTCTCCCTTGCCCCTAAAAGGCATGCATAAAAATATCTGAACTCCATTGGAAAATTGGGTTATTACTCTGTGATAGCTTCCCATGTACATGGTAAATAAATCCTTTCTCATATTAATTTGCCTTAATTGTGAGTTGATATTTCAGCAAATTTTGGGGAGAAAAGGCACATTTCCCCTCCCTCCTACAGTTTATCTTATGATTTTTTCAATTATCAGTCAATGCTTTTCCTACACATTTAGACCAGACAAACTTACAATGGCCCTTATGCTGGTGTATGTAAAATGATTAAATCCCACATTTGAGGCTGAGCTGCCATGTACAGGAAAGGTATTTAAACCCATGCTACAGAAAGCATACCAGCACCCATGTCTCTTCCAAGAGGGCAGGCACCCAGTGTGAAAGGATTTGTGCTCCTCTACACTCCCCAGAAATCAAGGAGTTAAAACCCTCTTTCTTGTGACAACATAAAGCTGAAAATGGATCCTAAAAGGCAGAGGGTCAGACAGAGGACCCTCAAGGAGAAACTAAAGCCTGCCTGATTGAGGAAATGCAAGGAACCATTCCGATGGTAATGAGAAGCAGGTGGCTGGTGTTTAGTTAGAGGAAAGCAACTTTCTTTAATTAATCAATGAAAACTCTGAATATAAGGTCTGGAATTAGGCTACTCACATTCTGAGAAAATTGAAGTGTTCTCCAGTTAAACAGGAGGCACAGATGCAGGAAAAGGAGTGTGGCAATTCTTGTTCCTTTGAGACACGGACTGCATGGAGCCCACAGATGCGTCTGGATCAGAAAACTTAAAAATGTTAACAATAGCTAACTTCTAAAGGCAATGTCATGCCTACCGATAAGCCCAATGGGGAAAATTATCCTCATTTTGCAGATAAGAATACCGAGCTATGTTGGAGGTGGAGGGTCACTGTTCCTGGAACCCAGGTGACTTGGTTCAATTACTCAGTCGAGCTAGAAAGTTCGACTGAAGTATGTACGACAGGGATGGGAAGCAAAAGTAGGTGAAAACGGAAAATAAAACTGGACCAGCACAGGCAGCATGAATAGAGAGCAAAGTAACCTGCTCAAGTCTCAGTGTAACAAAGAGAAATTTTATTAGGAACAAAGAGAGTTTACAGCACCTCCAAAGAGAGTTGGAAGGGGGTCCCTCCCGTGAATGCACAGAAATGAAAGAGACAGAGACACGTAGGCAGGACAGAGGTATGAAAACCTCTTTTTGTTTGTTTGAAATTGGTTGCAACTCTTTCACTGGCCTCTCTGCGCCTCCAGGAATTATTGCCCTTTTCTACTGGTCGTTGGTTATTGCCTTTTTCTATTGATCATTGGTTACCTGGGTTACTTCATACTTACATTCTTTCCTCCTCCTTTTTGGTGAGAGTTGATGAGTGGTAAATATTCCTATGGGCCCTCCAGACTTCCTTGTTCAGTAGGCTGGGCTTTCCTCCCGTGCCTCTTGAAGCCCCTTTCTTTGTGTCCCTTATAAAGGCATATTGAGGAAAAAATCATTTGTTCAAGGCCAACTAGATGGGAAGCTATCCCATCTGATTTCTGTGCCTGTGTTTACCATGTTGGAGTAAAGGGAAAACTCTCTTTTGGCCTCACAAGTTTCACTGAGAGATCAACCCACAATAAGGCAGATCAATAAGAGAAACAAATTACAAATTTATTCACTGTGTGCATGGAAGAATCAGACTGATTTCCCAATATCTCAGTGGAGTCCCGAAGCTTAGATACCCTCATTTTAGAGGGGGTGCTGAGGAATAGGTAATTCTACTGAGGGGCAAAAAGTGATTACTAGAGAGGA
Organism: Perodicticus potto; assembly: GCA_963574655.1. Taxonomy (NCBI): domain Eukaryota; kingdom Metazoa; phylum Chordata; class Mammalia; order Primates; family Lorisidae; genus Perodicticus; species Perodicticus potto. The sequence goes on from CAUYRH010018582.1 coordinate 7,434, forward strand.
TGAATATATACTTGGGAGAATGGATGAATGGGGGAAACACATTGGCTTATAAATGATTCTCTTTGGAAATAAAATTAACCTAAGGGACACGCACTATTTTTAAATGGTTGGGGTAAGGTTTCACTCTTGACCTTCTTTCCTGAAACATATATTGAGATGCCAGGGAGGGGAAGGAAAGGCAACTGCTTTCCTTGATGGATTCTGCTGGTCTTTAGCAAGATAGATGAACAGCCCCTTCCAATGCCTGCTGATCTCTAAGGGTCTTCAATTCAAAATACTCCAGGGAGTCATATTCTGGGGTAAACGTCCCTGAGCTTCTTCAACCACTACACCACACTACCTCAAAGCAGCAGAAACGTCTCTCTGGACTTCCGTACCTGGCACACATTGTCATCGTTTTAACAGTTCTTTGAAGACGGAATAATAAATTACAATTAGAATCCCCCCAAAAGCCTTCCTAGTTGTTGCACATAGGTAACCTACACTACCTAAAGCTTGTTCTTGTTACATAGTGTGGTGAGGAAGCTCTTGGAAAATCATTGTCTTCATGAAAGACCAAACTGAATCACTTCGTTATTGCTACATATCAATATCTTGATGTTGATAACTTTTCATGTGATCGTTTTGGAACAGATCCAGTGCTCAAAAGGGAGAAAGAGCAAGTGGTTTCCCTTACGGAAGGCAGAGGACACAAGGCACATGGCTAGCACAGCGAGTGCCTGGCATGTCCTATTCTTTGTCTTGCTATCCAGAAGTCACTGCGTCTGCATATTTTTGCCAATGCTTACTTTAATATTTCATTTAATGTTTGTCCAAGCATCCTTTTCTTGTACGTGTATAGTGCCTATGAAGTTTTACTAATTTCTTTCTTCATTTAAGCAAAAAGATTTTTTTCTAAGAAGTGGACCTGAGGAGGGGGGAGGTCAGAGCAAAGGAGGGTGAATGGTGGGATCACACCTGTGGTACGTAAGGCAAGGGTACATGTCAGATCTATTAGCATGGAGTGTAAATGTCTTAACACAATAATTAAGTAAACAAGATGAGGTATATATTAACCAGTGTGATATAAGTGTCCCTAATTCTATATGAAATCAGCACATTGTATCCCATAAATGCTTTAATGTATACATGATCTATGTGTTTATGATTTAAAAAAAACTGAAAAAAAAAAAAAAAAAAACAAAAGTGGACCTGTAACCCTCTTGGTATACTTAGTGATGATTATTCCCCTCTGACTTCAATGACTAACAAATTGCTAGAGTACTTAAACATTGTCTCTGAATGAACTACAGATTAAAAAAAAAAGAGACACGCTTTCTGGGCAAAAATAAACTTCTTCTTTTCTAGTTTGAAATGCTTTTTATTGCCTTCACAAATGACAGAGCTCAAGCTCTAACTTGACTGTTTTTCTGCTTTTATTACCATATAAATAGCTTTTAAATTCAATATACAACTCAAGTTCATGCAATTTATAAAAATAGAAGAGGTTCATCTTCAGAAAATAAAAGTCTAGAGTGTAAAATTTCTTATGTATTACAATGATGAAATGGCTTAAATTGGACTACATGTGTTTCAACTCAAAATGCATATTAATTCTCAAAGCAGTGATTATCAAATCTCATTTATTATAACTTAACCCATCATTTGTAGTCCTAAAGGAAAAATATAGTAAAGAAACTACTTTATTTGTAGATCATGTTTTATTTTTTGTCTGATGCTTTATAACAATCAAATGACAAAAGATTGATATCCAACAAGATGGTTAAATATAGAGTAGGCCAGGTGAGGTGGCTCACACTTGTAATCTCAGCACTTTGGGAGGCCAAGGCAGGAGGATCACTTAAGCCTAGGAGTATGAGAATAGCCTGGGCAACACAGCAAGGCCTCTCTCTACAAAAAATTTACAAATAAAATAGCAGTGGCATGTGCTTGTAGTCCCAGCTACTCTGGAGGATGAGCCAAAAGCATCCCTTGAGACCAAATGATGATACCACTGCACTTTAGTGTGGGTGACAGAGCAAGACCCTGTCTCAACAGAACAAAACAAAACAAAGTTAGAGTAAATATTATGTCCTCTAAAAGATGTGTCTTTTTAAAACTGACTTAAAATTTTGTTGAAATAATATTTTATTGCTAAGATGGTCGATTCTTGAAATCAAAAGGTATTACAGTCAGGAAAATATTGTAGATTATTAGAAGAAAATATAAACAAGTAGGAAAGATACCAAAATGACAGCATTAACGGATAATCAGACAAGACTTTAAAACATATTAGAAATATGTTCAAGAATTTAAAGTAAAACATGAATAAAATCAGAAGGCAAATAGAAAGTCTAAAAAATTAACAGGAAACTCTAAAGCTAAAAGTCACAGTATCAGAATAAAGAAGTCCCTGGATAGAATTAATAGATTAGATACTGCAGGAGTAGTACAGGGAAACAGAAATAAATTGGAAGACATGACAATAAAAATTATCTAAGTTTAAGCAGAAAGAGACTAAAAAAAAAAAGAGCAGAATTTCAATGGCCTGTGGGGCAACTTTAAGCTTCCTAACTTAAAAATAACTGAAATATTAGAAGAGGAGGAGACAGGAGGATTGCATTTTATTTGGAGACGTAATGAGCACGCTTTGTAAATATTTATTCAAAAGTATCCCAACCACAAATCCAAGGTCAACAAACCTCAAAAAGCAGAAAGAAGACTATATAAAAATACATGAACTGATAAAATTCCATGATAAACAATCTTAAAGCAGTAAAAGAAAAAGTCACACACAGGAGGTTCTGCAATTTTGGCTGATCTGTAATTAACCATCAAAACATATGCTGTAAAGCCTACCTGTTGACATGAAAATGTCCAAGTTATGTTGTTCATGTGGAAAAGCAGAGAAAAATTTATTTCCATTATTGGTGAAGGAAGCATATAGATGAAAATACAGGAAAAAAGCCCACCCACAAAGTGTGGGTCATGGTTATCTTTGAGTGGTGGGATCAATGTGGTTTTTCATCTTTTGTGCTTATTTGTACTTTACTCCTTTTCTTTTGGATCATGCATTGTTTGTAATTAGGAAGAAAACTTACTTAAAGATTACCTACAGCACTTCCCCCACAATAAATTTTAAAATCTCTTAAACTAATTCAGTGGTAGAGACTAAAATTGTTCAGTGAAAATGGAAAAGAGAGTCGAAGGACATTAGTAGAGTTAACAAGTTCAGAGAATGCAAACGGGTAGGCAACTAGAGGAAGTGGATGAATCAATCTCTAAGTTTTCTAATTTGGGAAACTTTTGGACACTAATGTCTTTAGCTAAGGGGATTACTGGAAGTTAGATATTGAAATATAATTACTTTAGATTTGAACATGCTGAATTTGAGGATCATGCAATATAGTCAAAGGTTTGTTTTGAAATACAAGTCTAAGATGTAGGAAAAATTTAAAGCAGGGAGATACGAACTTGGGGTCACTGGCACATTGGTGATAGTTGAGAATTGCCCTAGGAAAATATGCTGAATATGATGAACAGCAGCCCAAGAATGGAGCCTCTGGAAACACGGACAATGCAGGGATGGGCAGTATCAGATGAGCCATCAAAGAAACTGAAGTCAGAGATAAGAAGCAAACCAGAAGAGATCTCTAAAGTAAAAGGGATCAAGACAGTTTCCAGGGTGATTGAAGCCAGACAGGGAACCCACTTTGCCCTTTACCAGCTTACCTTCCTTGCTTCTGCAGAATCCTCTACGAAAGCTGATCCCGAGCAAGAGGAGGGACTCTCCTTACACCTGTGCAGGGGCACAGGGCCACAGCAAATGATGCTACCTTATTACGTAGGCTTTTAAGAAACAGATTTTTTTTTTCATGTCAGGATATGTGACAGGCATGGCAACAGAATCACAGAGGAGAGCCACAGAGGTGATCTGTAGCAGCATTCCATGAACTTCAAACATACTGTGAACAAACTCACCAGCAACCATGGAAATGCCTGGTATTTTCTTGGTAGATGGCATGGACTTAAAAGCAGGGGGTTAGGGATTTCAATCTCCCTTATCTCACCAGCGGTTAGAGAAGGAAAAGGAAGTGAAAGGGAGCTAGATAAACAAAGCACACCCACTCCAGCTGCCCTGTCCTCAACTTTGCACTTAGAACAATAAATACTACCACTAGAGTATATTTTAATATGAACCCAAGATTCCAAAGGACTCAGAAGCAAGCCAAAATCGTATTTCAGACGCATCAAAGGCATGTGCTTCTTACACTATTCATGTGCATATTTCTGCCTCTCTGTGTAACTGCAGCCTGAAGTGTGCTCACACGGACACTGAAGGAGTGGGAGCCAACTCAGAACAGCGGCCACCCAGACATTCACGGCTCGGACGGGGCTGGCCAGATCTGGGAGCCAGTCCGGTGTCCCCCATCATGCCATCTTTACAAGCTGACAAATGCTTTCTCAAGAAAAACCATGCTTTTGACAGATGCCAATTTATACTTCAGAAGTATAGCTGGATTCAGATAACGTTGTGGATAATAAAAATCTTAAAAAGGCTGGATGACATCTGTTCATCACCTGTAAGACTTGAGAACAGTCTTCTTTTGCTCTCCTTTTTCTATGCTCCACCTTACACTAAAAAAATCTCATGATGGATTCAAGTTATAGTTTTGTTCTGTTTGTCATGCACAACCATTCTCAAACAGATGCCTTCTCCATACATGGTGAGAAAGATGTTGTCAAAAGCAGGTGACTCCATAGACAAGAAGCAGAATAGGGTAACCAGGGGCTGGTAAGGGCAACAGAGGATGGGTAGTTACCGTTCAATGGCACAGACCACTTCTAGCCCAGTTTCAGTTTGGAAATGAATAGGTTCTGGAAACGGGGAGTGGAGAAGTTGCACATTATAGATGGACTCAATGCCACTGAATTGTACACTTAAAATGGTTAAAATGGCAAATTTGTTTTACCATAATAAAAAAAAGAGAAAAAATGTCTACCATCTCTGTCAGACACAACCAATTTATTCACAGAATTCAAAGTTTCTTTGACTAAGTATATCCAGGGGCAGAGAGTTTGATGTACTTATCTCATTGGAAGCAGCCACATTTTCTATGGTGATCTGAAGAGGCAACAACTTTTAAAAACAATTTAGTGTCTGGGGTACTAACTAATCATAAAGATTTGCAAAGGACATAAAACAACCAGTTTATACAAGTGAGGGATGAACGATAGTCAGAATCCTTTATTCAATCTAGTTTAACACACACCAACCACCTAACTTGTGCAAGAGATTGGGCTTGGTGGCAGGGTTAGGGGAAAACACAAAAATTATGAAGATGTAATCCCTAAGAGGTTTATAATCTAGTAACAGCAGATAAAATGGTGCTGTGAGGGGCAAAAAAAAATCTGCTCTAAAAACATAGAGAGCTCACTTCCTAGCAGAGTTGAAATCAGGACCCCCTTGAATGTGGTGGCAGGGGATGAGGCTGTATCTAACATGTGAGTCAAGAAAATGGTGTATAGGTGTGTGTTGGCAACAGCAAACACTCTAGTTCCTCCACGGCTTCAAGTATCTGAAAGGGGAAGGAGTATGCAAAGGGAAAGTATTTTTATTTTAATTTCTCTCATCATTGTTAGCCCAGTATAAAAAAGGGATTAACAAAGTGATAATGACAAGAAATAATGACTGAAGAGGCAGGGTCATAGAGAGGAAACTCAACTTCCTAGTTCCAGTACAAACGCAACCCCTTGAGCAAACACATCTAGTTGGTGAAGTTCACGTCAAACTAGAAAAAACCCTGGCAGTGCCATGGTTCATGGCAGAACATGGTATCTCCTGTGGGACTAAAAAGCCACTTTTGGCTCCGACCAATAGTAGGCAACAGGACTCAGGGAAAATAATCGTCCATAGATGTTCCCTCATAACACGTGAGTGAAGTAGAGGACTAAAGAGATAATTTAGGAGAGAGATGAAATAGAAACCCTTTTGTAGGTTAATTGATCTAATGATAACTCAGATGCTACATCTCCTATTTAAAAAAAATATATAGGATCAGAGAGTTGTTCCTGGATAAAAATTTACTATGTGTATAACATACACCTCAAAATAAATTTTAATGGAGCATACTACTAAACAAACATCACAGATTCTGCTTTTTCAATTTACACAAATTATGTTAATTATAATACTATTTAGGGAACACTTACAAACACAATATATAACAGTTGTCTTAATATTATTCACCATCCTTTACTTCTGAAAGTTTGGCTTATACTATCTCAAATGAAAATTACTTATAAATCTCATTTTCCCACAAAATTAATTAACCACCCAATTTTAAACATTAAAAATAAATAAATAAAGCTTTGCAAACGGTAAACTGGAATGCATATACCTGCCAAACTTTAATGAAATAAACAACTTACATAACCAGCACCTCGTAAAACCAAGACCTCCTTCTGAAGTACAGAGTTCAATCCTTCTTGCCCTCTCACCAACTACTAATCAGAATTAGAATCCTCCTCCCCCGAGGAACTGCTCTGGTTTATAGTGTCATAAAATGTACAGTATTTTTGAACATTAACAAATTATTGATATGCTATCATGAATAAATAGGTACTTTTTAGACCAATATGACTCTAGGGAAGTAGGAAAACAGAATAGCATACTGAAATGATTTATTTAAAAGATTGGTAAAACTGTGATCTATCCTGGTCTAATATTATTAATTAAAATTAAAAATCAAAAGATGAAGTATCATTTCAGACCTATATACATCAAAGATGCCAGTTCTTATAAAAACATACTTTAGTTGTAAATGCTGCTATGAAAAAATAATTTATATCCATTTTATTTAATTTTAATGAATTTCCCCTATCTCTAACATTAAAAACATTAAAAGAACTTAAACTTTAATGGCAAAAGTTCCTATTTTCCCCACCTACTAAAAAAAGGTTTTGTTTTCCCTTATTAACATACAATGCCCTTTGTTAAGGCACAACTTTTTTAATGATATAAATGAAACCACAGATTAGGTTTATTTTACATAACAGTTAAAGACAGACTTTTTGTAGACATATAATTAAATACATCTGAATTCAACAAAGAGCTAAAATGAAAAATCAGTGTTTCTATCTAGGACGAATCAACACATAGCCAAGATAGGTAGTTGCAACTAGAATAATAATCCCAACAGTTCCTGTTGTAACCTGTCACACTGTCTCCAGAAGGCCATCTTCAAGGTGTGATCCAGGAGAGGAGGGCTGGATATTTTCTTTTCTGCAGTGGCACTACACCTTTCTTTACTTATGCTCGGGCTATCAGAGGTAGCTGTCACCTTCAAAGCCTGAGTGAAATCCCATTTTTTGAGTAGTTCAACATTAGAGACAAGAGCAGAGTTCTTGATCCTGAAGTCAGGGCAGATGTGTGCTTTGCGTCTTCCCTCTTACTCAGCTTCCCTGGATCTTCTTTCCCACACTTTTCTTAGCCACTGCCCTGCCCCACCTCTTCTGACACAATTTACAAAACACCCAAAGGGAGCACCAGCAAACAAAGAATTAGCACAATTGTTACTTAAACATATAAAGCAAAATGTTTCTGTTACTTCATTATAGTCATGAACAAATATCTGAATATTATTGATTTAAAAATTAAGGAACACTAAAATTGGGGTAAGGAGACAATCACATACCAAAGACATATGACTGTCTCGAAGGCCCTTGTACATTCAACTACAATGGTGGATAGGAGCAGAATCCGGGAAAAGCACATGTGCTCTAGCAGGATTATCCACCCAGCTCTCTTGTATTTTCTACATTTACATTCTTGAGAGATGGTTTCAGCAGCCAATCTAGAGAAGTATGTGTATATAAAAGAATCTGGGGGAAACATGCTGGCTAGGGAAGAAAAGCAGAGACAGAAGGAGAATGTTAATGGGCAGGAGAGATGGTCACAGGGCAGAGGGTATGGGGGGCAGCTGAGGAATACTAAGATTATAGATGTCACTGCTTCTACTAAATGTGATGATCAACTCCATTTTAAGGGGAACTATCCTTTAAAAAAGGGCAAAGAAGAAGAAAAGAGAAGGCTAGGAGCTGGGGAGGTGAGGTCACTAAAAGTAAACTGTACTTATTTTGGAACTTTTTAGAAATAATTTTTTGTAATTCTGGAAGATATTACATGTCTTATTCATGGAGGTGTTTTACTGATATGTTCTGGCACAGTAAATGTCTCATATAAATACTGTTCCTTGTACTTATACTAGTTCTGCAATGTATATTGGCTTTTAGAAAAAAAATTTAAAAAATGAACTTTCTATAAAAACACTTAAAAATAATCACTAGACTGTGACCTAACAAATTAGAAAAATAATGTAGTTAACTTTTAGCCACTACCTTAATTTTTGCACACAATACATATCCTTCACAAAGTCATTATGTATATGCAGTTAATAAAAAGTGATTCAAAAACTGATTAAAAAAATGAACTGGGTTTTGTTTTCACAAAAGCATAAAATTTCCATATAATACTGAAAAAATTCAATTAAATTCCATTTTCTATTTTCTCATTCCATTTCTCTAACTCTGACATACTACAGTTAAAACACATGCTTATTCCACAGGACCTGGCAACAGCATATGTCTTTGCCATCTCTCCTGGGGAATAAGAGATTTCCTCAACTTACTGCAAAGTAAAAAAGATGAGGTTTCTCATTCTATTTTCAAAATTCTCAAGGCCTATTTAAACATCAAGTGTTCCAACTACCATAACTTGGAATACATTTTCACTGAACAAAAGGCCTACCTAACGAGGCCCACTACTTCACCAAGTTTCTGACCAGTTGCTACAGATCAAGTGAAAACTTCCATATCATAACTAAATTCAGTTTACTAATGATGAATTAAAGGGCTTTGGACAATATAACATACAAACCTAAAGTATGCACATTCTACCAGCATAGAATGCACATTCTTTGGTGAATTTTACCTCTAAGACAGGAAAATGAATGGAGATGGAGTGGGGAGAGGGAGAGAGAAAGAGAAAGAGAGAGGAAGATCATGAGAAATCTCTTTAGTGTGCTATGGAATACAAGGGCATTGAAGTCACATGAAATAATGTGATTGTTTATATGAAGTTTACAAATATTGCACTGAGAGAAACCACACATCCTAACAAAAGATAGTTCACAGAACAAGGCTCTAGTTTGATGACACAATGAATATGTCACAGGCTTTTTTCCAACTAGATTCTGCAGACTGAATAGAAAAAAATTTCATCAAAGAGTAACTTTAACCTTCAATATTTTAATCTGAAGGAAAATTATAGAGTATCTCAAAAGTTACTACTTTAATAGTTTGGTAAAGGTTAGATACATTTATTAATAGTAAAACCAATCATGGCAAAAGCAATCAGACTCATTCCTGATAATGAGAAAAACATCTATATACCAACCTGGCACATTAAAAAAAAAATTATTAAAACAAAGTTTTTGAAAATAATAAAAGCTTGTTCAATTCATGTAATGTCAAATAACTTTCAATTATAATAAGAATCATTTATATTCTTTGAGTGCTTTGTATAATTTATCCCCAAAAAGAAAAGTACCAGAATCATATATGGTGCTAACCCGAAACCTTAAACCAAACTTTACAAGTTAAAGACTAAAATATTGGTCAGAAGAGAAAGGATAGAACCACGCTTCTTCCATAGGGAAAATTAAAATCAACAGCAAGATGGTAGACATGCTGAACTCATGGGTACACATACACTTTTTATAAAAACAAAATACACATACATATACACACACACGCAGAAATTATGATTACAATGAAAACTCACCATATGTTTATGTTTTCTACTAGCTGGTGAACCTGTATTAAATTTTCAAAGAAAACATCAATTTAAGCCTTTTCTATTTTAATCCATAGACTATTCAGTAACATAAATACAAGATGTGTTGCACATTAATAAATGTGTGACTTTTTGTGCTTTCTATCCAAATTAAAGGCAAAAATACCCAATTACTTAATTTTCAATGAGATATAACTATGAAGTTATATTAAATATTTACACAAAATCTTTCCTTCAGTACAATTCTACATGAAAGCATTAACAAATAGTGAAGATTCATGATGTTGTGTGAAAATGGTAGTCATAACAGTGTAGATGTGGCTTCAGATTTTAATTCACAAATATATATGCGCCTCGTATATGACAACTGTACGAAAATAGTCTCAAAAATAAAGACAATACTCAAGACATGAAGCAACCCATTTTCCCAGATCTTGCATCCTATTACAGGAAAATAAGTCTCTGATGCTTCATAATTACTTTAAAAAGTTTGGGATGGTGTTAACCAGGCAGTCTCCACCAACCCTTTGAAGCTTCCAGCACTTCAGCCTAACCATTTCAGCTCTTGAAGAATGGCACCCTGTAATCAGGTATCCTTACTTATGACCTGTCTTTTCTAGATCTGGGAGTTTTCTGACCAAAGCCTGGTGGTTCATTCTGATGCTAGCCAGGAGACCCCCTTCAATGCCATCTGAACCGGTATAACTGATTTCTTCACCACTCAGGGTAGTCATATGCCCCCCAAGGGCTTTTAAGATGGCATTGCCAGCACATATATCCCACTTTTTGATGTATGTCACATGGATATACAGATCAGCTTTTTCTTGACTTTTATCGGGCACATCCAAGAGTGCTAAGACTTTGTAACCTAAAAGATAAACACAGAAGTTAGGCTGTTCAGAAGATTTTAATAAAGTGGCATATTTTTTTGATTAAGTATATTGTTAAAAATAACAAGAAAGGTTGTGCAAGAGCTTGCTGTGCTATCTTTCCAACTGCTCCTAAGGCTAAAATTACTTCAAATTTTAAAAAGTTAAAGCAAGTACTGAACTCAACAGAACAAAAATACACCGCAAAATAAGCTAGTCTCAAGTATAACCAATACATGCTTATAAGTTTTTAAATACAAATCTACTTTGTAGTTGCTTCCTATGGAATGACAAATTCAGTGTTGCTATTTTTCATAGAATGACAAATAATACCTACATGTTTCATTTAAACATCTAGGCAGGCTTGATTTGAAACATGAGAACAAAAAATTTAACACTACCACCCTAAGTCCTTTGTTGTAATGAGACAAAATTTTAAAAACAAAATAACTGCAGAAGAAACTCAGCCTAGAATCTAGTTTATCTCATCCCTGCTGAGTATTTTGGATATTACCTTTCCTAACCAACCTAACAGACAGCCTATAAGAAATAATAAAGCCATATTAAGGAAGGTTGGCATATGGAATCAGCAAATTAAAACTATTAGTCTTAAAACTTAAAAAACTGTTAATGTCTCTGTTTATTACTGTGCCGAAAGGTTTTCCAAAATAAATGTTTTCTGACCCATAACTTGTTGACCCATAAATTAAAACACTTCTGACATGTTAAACAGCATTTATACGGAAAATCATCAAATAGCCCCATGGGCCAAATGCCAGTCATGGCCTGTGTTTCTATGGCTCTCAAGATAAAAACTTTTAAAAAATATTTTTAAAGGTGATTTTAAAAAATAAAAAAATAGAATAGTATACAATGGAGACTGTATATGGCTTACAAGGCCTAGAATACTGTCTTTCTGAAAAACTGGGCTGACTTCTCATCTATAATTAGGTAATATAGTAGTACAGATTACATAGGAAGCTGGGTGGGCACTTCTCTCTTGCTTATCCTAGACATGCAAGTTAAAGAGTTCAGGTGTGTTAAAAGTGATCTGGGGATTAATCATCCCCATAATACCTCTGAAGTCATACAAAACATCTGTCTTAAGTGCTTAACCTTTCTTCTTGTCTCTGATATTCCCACAGGTAAACTAATAGAACAATTACTTTGGAAACAGACTGTGTACAGTACAAGCACTGATGGTATCACTGATGGGAAAATTCTTTTGTAGTAATCCAGAATTACTACAACTGTTTCTTTCTGAAAAGAAAGGCCAGTATGACTGAAATCCCACCCGAGTAGGAGCCCACGCCTGCCTTGAGAGTGCCTATTATTTCTCACTTTCTTCCGCAGCATAGGACAAGCCAATCAGTTTCCCTATACAGTCTTGACCATGTCAAGAACACTCTCTGGAATCAGGAGGGAATAGGAACGTACCAGCACCACCAGCTGGGATAATCATAGTCTGGTTTCCAAAAGTCTGAAGAGCAACCTGTTTAACCATCCCTGAATGGGAACGAGACACAACGATCTTTGGGGTCTTCTCATTGTAGGAAGAACGGGCTTTCACATTTGCACCACCGTCTACCATTGCCCAAGCTGAAAAGCAAGTATAATATCCATTAATATTATTAAAGCTTTAAAACTAAAAGTTACACTTTTTGAAATGCAAAGTACCAAATGATTGATAAAATATTCTCTTAAGATTTATATATATATATTTTCTAAAACAGAAAATGTTATCTTTTTAGCTGAGTACAAAGGTAATATTTTATTTACTCTAAAATAGACATGTATTAAGACAGAGTTTAAAAAGGCGAAAAAACTCTGCCCAGCCAGAGACAATGGCTTTTAAATATTTGGCTCAAGAACATCCATGCTCCAGAGCTGCCCGTGGGGTACTAACTGAGTCTCCTGGGAATGCATCACAATTCAACTTCTCTCTGCATCTATCTAGCTTCCTTCCTTCCCTTCCACAAATTTTTCCCAAGAGCACTCCTTAATTAATACATAATACACATCTTGAAGCTAAGCTCCATCTCGAAGTCTGAATCCTATGGAACACAACCTGTAACATAAGCACAACTTCCCTGGCTAATTCAAATTTTAAAATTCATTTTTCTCCTACATTACCTCTATTTCTTATATGTATATCCATGATTTGAATCATGTGCACATTAGCTCAATCTCCTAGGTAACTTTATAAACAAAAAATAGCATTGAAGAGGTAAATTAAACAAATGAGGTTTACGTATCAGCTTTATCAGAGTGCATAAAAACAAACAGCCTTTGATTTCAAAATAGAATAAAACTTTTTAAAGGGAAGGGGGATGTCAGTAATAGCTTCAGATATTCTCAGTTTGCAAGTTTTCTTCATTGACTGTCACACTATGTAAGAAAACAACTACTCAGACTTATCCCAAGCAGACTGTTCCAGCAGTCATTCACTGCAGGATCGTGGCTAGCAGTGAAAGCAGCTCCATCGCCAGTCTATTTCTGGCCACAGAAAAAAATAAAAAAAATTTGCAGAATTTGGGTCTCTGATTTACCCAAAGATGATGGCAGTCTCCTGGACTCTTTTCATACCTCCGGGTAAAAACCACACACAGCAATGAGGAGAGCAAACACAGATACTCATGATCTATTCCTACAGAGTAAGCAGGAGACAAAGAAGACCTCAACATAAATCTACGAGTAAGCAAAGAGTAAACAGTGAGCGTCAGCACGACAAGCGCTGGGCGTTACGGCAGGAGCTTCGCAGAGATGCCAAGATGCCAGAGAACTTACAGTGCTTCAGGCCTCTCCCCAGAAGAAAAGGGAAGACACAGAATGCAAGAATTTCAGGCTACCTGAAAATTTCCACAATGCAGAGGAAAATTAAAAACCAATATTCTAACATAATTAAAAACAAATAAGCAAGGAAATATGAAAGGAATGACATGAAACAAAAAAGCAGCAACTCAGAAAAGACAAACAACAGGAACATGTGAAATGGGAACTCACATAACATAAGTAAGAAATTGGGGAGGAAAATGGACAAAATCATTGCAGACTTAGTACTAAATCATAGGATAAAAAGGACTATATAGATTTGTTCGAAAGTATAGCAAATGGTGTGAAAAGTAAGAAAAAGTGAAACAAATAGCTAAAAGAGTCCAGAGAGAAAGGGACAGCTATGGAAATGAGTGAAAAAAAAAAGTCAACATATCTATATAAGGAATTCCTGAAAAAGAAAAATTAATGGGATAGAACTAATCTTTAAAATTATGATTCAAAGAAATATTTCTGAAATAAAAGAGGACCTAAATGTCTACACTGAAAGATATACTGAGACCTGGGAAATGGGCCCAGAATGCTAACTCTGAGATACACAAAGTTTGGTGGGTTGAACAGTGTCCTTCCAAACTTCATGTCCACACAGGACCTTCAGAATGTGACCTCATTTGGAAAGAGGGTCTTTGCAGATGTAATTAGTTGAGGTCATTATAGAGTAGGGTGGGTCCTAAATCTAACGACAGGTGTCCTTATAAGAGAAGGAAAGGAGAAAGAGACAGGTGTGTGAAGACAGAGGCAGAGATGGAAGTGATACAGCTACCAACTAAGGAATGACAAAGAATGTCTAGAGCCATCAGAATCTGGAAGAGGAAAGGGAGGATTCTTCCCCTAAGCCTGCAGAGAGGGTGTGGTCCTGCGGTCTCTTGATATTAGACTTATGACCTCCAGAATTCAAGAGAGCAGTCTGGCATAATTTGTTATGGCAGCTCTAGGAAAATAATGTAAGGTGAACTAACGACTGCAGAACTAACCAAGTAGTGTTTCAAATACCAAGGCTATCAAGAAAGGTTTTAACATGTACTCACGTAATACCACACCCATGAGCTAGCTCTTCTGAAGTCATCCATTAGAGCAGTGGTTCTCACCCTTCCTAATGCCGTGACCCTCTAATACAGTTCCTCATGTTGTGGTGACCCCCAACTATAAAATTATTTTCATTGCTACTTCATGAAGTATTGCAAATACTGCAAAATTAATACTACTTCATGAAGTAGCAATGAAAATAATTTTATGGTCTTGCAAATACTGTGAAATTAATACTACTTCATGAAGTAGCAATGAAAATAATTTTATAGTTGGGGGGTCACCACACATGAGGAACTGTATTAAAGGGTCATGGCATTAGGAAGGTTGAGAACCACTGTATTAGAAGGTTTTATTCAACCAAGGGATGACTAAGGAAACCTTAGCAAAAGCACTCTTGGTAGCAGTGAATAAATTTAACTGTGGAAACCAAAGATGGGAATAAAGTGGAATAATCAAGATATATACATGTTGCCTCAGTGTTGACTGGTGATAGTTAAAGGAAATCATTTAGATTTGATGAGCTGAATAATAGTGTTGAAAGATAAATATCAAAACAAGACGCACATAACAAAATGAGATGGAAGTCAAGAAATGAGCTAAGATATTAATAAAATTGTTAATAAAGTTGTTGCTTATAGCAGTGAACCAAGAGACAGATCTAAAGAAAAGAATTACATAATGGTATATAAAGAAAAAAGGATATATAGAAACAATCAGACAAATCCAAAAGGCAGATCATTCTATAGAAGAAATGACTTTTTCTCAACAAGTGAATGTCATGGGAAGACAAAGGGCCTGGAGGTTGTTCTAAACTAAGAGACCTTAACAATAACAACCTATCACACCAAAAAATGCCTATCACTCAGTGGATCTCAGTTTCAAGTAATCAGCTGTAAAATCCACTTTAGTAACAATTTGAGAAATATGAATAGTAGATGACACTTTATTACATTAATAGTACGATTCTCATGTAGAAAAATGCCCTTATATTTTAGAGATTTGTACTGAAGTATATAGGGGCAAAATGTTACAATCTTTGCTATTTTTTAAAAAATACATCAAAATGCTATCAAATGTTAACTCTCAATGAAATAATGAGTAATCATTATAATTTTATGTTTGCTTGAATTTATTTATAAAAAAAGTAAAAAAAGAAATGAGGAAACAAAAAAAATCCCTCAAATTATTTTTATAAATGTTCGAAAAACATGGTTTTATTAAGAAGTGAATTTACAATACTGTATCTCTAGAGGTCAGTATTCTGTAAGAGAATAAAAACAGTATATCTCAATTGATTCGATCAGAAAAATTTTAGATAAGAATTACTAACTTATTATTTTAAAAATTGTACTTGCTACATTTAATCGTTAACACTCAGGTGAATACAATTTTTTTAAGTGCCTAAAAAAACACAGTAGGTGCTTAAATAAATATAAATGATTGATGATGACAAAGTAATATTAAAATAGTAGCTATAAAATATGTTTATTTTACTTGTAAATGTAAAAAGCCCAGTAATAAATAAAAAATGGTTGGTACTTTCCTATAGACTTCAGACATTATTACTTATTATTAATAGCTATAAATTTCCACTGAGTAAATGTGAAGTTGACCCTTGAACAACTCAGGTTTGAAATGTGTGAGTCCACATATGTCAAATTGTTTTTCAATAAATATATTTAAAACATTTGAGATTTGCTACAATTCCAAAAACTTATGGATAAATCACGTAGCCTAGAAACAGCAAACAATGTTTTTTAAAACTTTGTTAAGAGTGCATAAAATATATGCAATATTAGTCTATTTTATCATTTTCTACAAAAAAATACCTATCTTATAAAAAGTTAAAAACGTATTATAATTTATGTATACAAGCACTTAAAGACCACACACGGCCCCCACTGGAAGTCTAGAGAAAGGTAAACAAATATGCAGAGGCAGTATTAAATCATAACCACATAAATCAATGAAGTAGTACATACGGTATTCCCTTAATAATTCTGTAGCGATTTGTTGCTATTGTAGTGAGCTCAAGTTGCCAGTAACCCCTTAAAACACCATGGAATGCTAGTCATCTCCATGTAAGCAGTTTATTTCTTCAGAAAAATTACTTATCACAGTACACAGTGAGCTCTTGTGGTTCTCGCATATTTTTCCTTGCGTTTAGAGTGGTACCATAAACCTTGAATAATACCAAAGGACCCACTGAAGTGCCACTAGTGATGCAGGAAGGGCTTCCAAGGAGAGAAAAATCTCGACCTCACACAAAAAAAGTTGTCTATTTTTTTGGAGACAGAATCTCACTTTGTTGCCTTTGGTAGAGTGCCCTGGCATCACTGCTCATAGCAACCTCAAACTCTGGGGCTCATGTGGTTCTCTTGCCTCAGCCTCCTGAGTAGCTGGGACTACAAATGCCCCCTACAACCCCCTGCTAATTTTAGAGATGGGGTCTTGCTCTTGCTCAGGCTGGTCTTGAACTCCTGAGCTGAAGCAATCTACCCGCCTCAGTCTCTCAGAGTGCTAGGATTACAGGCATGAGCCACACACCTGGCTCAAGAAAAAGTGGAATTGCTTGATATGTACCACAGTGTGTGGCCTGCAGCCATGGTTGTCCACCATTTCCAGATAAATAAATCCAGTATAAAGACCCCTACATTATAAAAAAGAAAGGAATTTGTGAAGCCATAGCTGCAGCTACACCAGCAGGTATAAAAACCTTGCCCTTTCTGTGAAATCCTTTTTAAACTATATTGAAAACATGGCTTTTGTGTGGGTGCAGGATTGCTAGAAGAAAGGCATACCTACAGACTCTAATGTGATTCAAGAAAAAGTGGAGTCATCATTATACAACAACTCGAAAAAGAAAGGTAAAGAATTTAAAGCTGAAATATTTAATGACAGCAAAGGATAGTCTGAAAATTTTAGAAACAAGTCTAGCTTTAAAAATGTCAAGGTAACTCAAGAGGCAGCAGAACATCTCCCAGATAACATTAAAAAAACCCAAAAAAACTACTGAGGAGTAAGTGAATCAGCCTGAACTGGTCTTTAATACAGAAGAAAATGTCCTATTCTGGACAAATAAAGCCAAAAAAGACATTAATAAGATAAGTGAGCAGGATTTAAGGCAGGAAGGCATAGGTTAACTCTACTGTTGTGTGCAAACGCAGGTGGGTAAAGATCAGGATGGCCCTAACCTAGAAGCCTTGAAAGGAAAAGATAACACCAGCTGCCAGTCTTTGGCTTGTATTAGGAAGGAGTGGACAATGAGAACCCTTTTTCTCCTTGTCCAACTAATCCAGCCAATCAATGGATTGGTTCCATCAATGCTTTGTGCTTGAAGTAAAGAAGTACTTTGCTGGTGAGGGACTTCTTTCTAAAGTTCTTTTGATATTAGATAATGCACCTAGCCATCCAGAACTCCATGAATTCAACTCCGCAAAGGTGTGGAAGTGGTCTACTTGCCCATAAACACTAAGTCTCCATATCAGCCTCTAGATCAAAGATTCAGCAGGACTTTTAAGGTCCATTACGTATGGTACTCTATGGAAAAAACTGTCACTGTGGTTAGAATCCTATTAGAGAGAACATCGTGAAAGTCTGGAAGGATTACACCATGGAAGATGCCATTGCTGTTATAGAAAAGCCATGAAAGCCATCAAGCTTGAAACAATAAATTCCTGCTGGAGAAAACTACGTCCAGATGCTGCGCCTGACTTTACAGGATTTACAACAGAGCAAATTAAGGAAATCAGGAAAGACTGTGAATATGGCAAAAAGGCAGTAAGGGAAGAGTTATAAGATATGGATCTTAGAGAAATTCAGGTGCTAACAGACACCACACCACAGTAATTAACAGAAGACTTGCTGATGGAGATGAGTGCTTCTGAACCACTTCCAGACAAGGAAGAAGACTTGGAAGAAGCAGTACCAGAGAACAAACTGACCTCAGACAATTTGGCAGAAATGTTCTAATTATTCAAGACTGCTTTTGACTTATTTTACAATATAGGCTCTTCTAAGATATAGGCACTTAAACTAAAACGAATGGTGGAAGAAAGATTGATACCATACAGAAACGTTCCTAGGGAAATGAAAAGGCAAAAATGTCAGACAGAAATTACTCCTGCACCTCTTCTGGCTCTGCCCCCTCCGAATAGCAAGATCAACCTCTCCTCTTCTGCTTCCTCAGCTACACTCAACATGAAGGTAAAAAAGATAACGACCTTTATGATAATTCACTTCCACTTAATGAATCATGAACATATTTCCTCTTTCTTATGATTTTCTTAGTAACATTTTCTTTTCTATCTTACTTTAAAATGTAGTACGCATGACTGACAACATATAAAATGTGTTAACTGACCATGTTACTGGTAAGACTTCTGGTCAACAGCAGGTTATTCACAGTTAATTCTTAGAGTCAAAAGTTTTATGTGGATTTTCAACTGTGCAAGGTCAGTGTCCCAAACCCTGCATTGTTAAAGGGTCAACCTGTACATATGTATATATTTATGCATTACTTAATTAAAATACTATTCAAGTATCTCTTACTTCTAAGAATTCTAAATTAAAGAAATCAATTCTAATTAAGTCTGATAAAGATTTTGAGCAAATTGCTTCCAACAGTAACATCTTGTTCTCCTTACTGTCAAGTACAGCTAAATTCTGGTAAACATATAATACATGACAACTGGTACTCTGCCAACATGAATATACAGGATAGATCTGAAAATAAAAGCCCAAGAGGAAGACACAAGGCAAAAAAGAACGTTCAAAAAAGAACTAGAAATGAAAGGTCAACCCACACATAATTATAAACTTACTGATTCTTTTAGAGTATCTGTGACCAGAAGGCACCTTTATGTTCCACTACACTGAGCGAGTTAGTGGCCGTATGGAAGAATGGGGTGTTTTAATACTAACTTATAAAGACATTGTTGGAAACAACTATTCTAAGTTACAGACTTTTGGTTTATTTATCTTAAGGTAGGTAAGTCTATAGACAGAAGTGGAAAACATGTACATATTCTTATTAAATAAAGATTTTTTTTAAAAGGGCATTTTACTATTCCTATTCTTCTCCATTTTATGTACAGTTGTGGAAATCAAGGCCCAAAGAAAATGACTCTATTATTGCTTCTCGGCCTTTTGGCTAAGATTAAGTGTAGAAAATGACTCTATTTGCCTAATATCAACTTCCTCTTTGAAGTAGTAGGCTCTATTTCCAACTAGGGATGCAAGTGACATTTGGTCAATCAGATGAAGCAGAGATGTAATAGATAAAGCTTTAAGTTATTTTTTCCTAAGACAAAGAATGTCTGTGATAGACCTTTTTCCCTCTTCTTTCCCCCTTCTTCCTGCTGAGAATTGAGCTCCATGTAAATAAGAGGACCCCCCCTTTGTGATCATGCAAACAAACAAAAAGCCACCTTCAAAGGTGTCAGGTCCTTAAAAATATCAAGACGCCACTGAATCCCCCTAACTTTCAGCCTTCTTGTTAGTGGTTTACTTCCTAATCCACTGTAATCAAGTTTAAATTATGTATAGCTAACTGCAATCCTAGCTGATATACAGAGGTAATGAGAGTCAGTGTCAGAAGAAAAACGGGGCTTCAGAGACTTAAGCTCTGTACTTAATATTTATACACCTTTTTTTTTTTTAATTTAAAGGAAAGCTACCATAATTCTTGTTTTACATTCCTCCCAGAGTTCTTTGAGGCTGAAAAAAATTCATGTCAACATACTTCAAAAACTGTAAAAATACTAAATAATTGCAAGAAACTAATAAGGAGGGGTTAGTTCTTGCAGTTACATTTTAAGCTGTATGGTTTTCATGACAGGAGCTACTAAGTGCATTTTCTCAACTACATACAAAAATAATAATAACAATGTCTTTCCCTGTTATATTGTTAGCAAAATGTTCAAATGAGCATTATTATACTTAAATGTTAGGAATCTCAGAGGTAGTATTTTGAAAATGGTATGATATACTGATTTACATAAAATTACTACTAATGATGACACTACTACCAATTTAGCTGGATGACCTGGAGGAACATCCTACGTTTCTGAGTCTCATTTTCTTCTCTGTGAAAGTACTGGTTTAAGTAATTGTGTTCTTCTTTCACAGGCTATTCTAAGTATAGTAATCCTGCTAAGTTGTCTCCTACTATCCACTGTCCCCTATTTCCCTGAGTGACAGAATTTCCAAACTTCAGTTTGAATGGCAACTGAAAATAAAGACCTTAATTCTCATCTTCCCTACTGAATGGGCTCTAGCTACGCCTGAATGAATGGGATGTGAGCTGAAGTGATGCGTGTAACTCACAGGTCAAATCCTCAGTGGGAAATGATCTTCACTTCTCCCTTTTTACCTTCTCAACTGGTGAAATCTGGATGTCCTGAGCCATTCTCAGTCATGCAGAGGAGAGCACAGCAAAGCAGGAAGAGAGAAGCCTCATGCCTGGTACCAGGGAACTACAATGACAGTTCTAGACTGCTTTAAATACTGTCTGTTATAGAAAATAAACTATTTTATTAAACTTCCTATGTTCTGGTAAACTGTGTCCTAACTAATTTAGTAAGGATTAAAGCAAATATGTGAAAGTAACCCATAAACCATGAAGCAATTATACAACTAATCTCAAGGTATGATATCACAGCAATGGCTTAAGTCTTTTGGAGTTTATCAAACTGTCAGCTTTAAAAACTATCTGAATTATAAAAAGGAGATAAAAGGTGAGATAGTCCAAAGCAGATCTGACCTGGAAATGGAAAGCCAACACTCAAATATATGTTTAGCTTATCTCAGGGCAGCTGGAATTTGGCATCCACAGTTATTCAGTAAAGCAAATAAATAACTTGAGAGTAATCAAAAAGTAACCTCGTCTCTCTGTTTCTCTCTACACTCCTTTTCTGTAGTTTGGCCATACCCCTGAGATACAAAAGGGATGGCTAGAGTAAATGACAAGAGTTACATGGGAAACTTGTTATATTAGTTTTCTAGGGTTGCCATAAAAAAATTATAGGTTAAGTATACTAACCAAAAAATACAAAATACAAAATGTTCCAAAATCTGAAACTCTTTGAGCACTGACATGATACTACACATGGAAAATTCCATATCTAAACTTATGAGGAAGACACAGTCAAAACACAGTTGACATTTTGTTTCATGTACAAAATTATTAAAAACATTCTATAAAATTACCTTCAGGCTATGTATATAAGGGATATAGAAAACACAAATGAATTTTAGATTTAGATTTGGGTCCTAATCCCAAGATATCTCATTACATATGTTCAAATATTACAAAATCCAAAAAAAAAAAAAGTGAAATCTGAAACACTTCTTGCCTCAAGCATTTTGGATAAGGGACACTCAACCTTTACTATAAACCTGATAGCTTACAACAAAAGAAATTTTCTTTTTCACAGTTCTAGAGTCCAAGAGTCTGAAATTAAAATGTTGGCAAGGCTGGTTTCTTCTAGAGGCTCTGAGGGAAAATGAGCTTCATGCCCCTCTCCTAGCTTCTGGGGGCTGCCAGTAATGCTCAGCTAATGCTCAGCTTAGTAAGGGAATCATTCCTGTCTCTGCCTACACCTTCCCATCATCTGATCCCATGTGTGCTGTGTCTGTGTCTTCTTTGTTTCTTACAAAAAAACTCTCATTGGCTTAAGGGACTACTCTAATCCAGTATGATCTCATCTCAGTTCCTAACTATAACTTCATGGGTTGTTATGGGTTGAATCGTGTGGCCCCAAATGTATATTGAGGACTCTGAATCTGGCCTTATTTGGAAAAAGGGTCATTGCAGACGCACTTAATTAAGATGAAGTCATACTGGAGTGGGGTGGGCCTTTAATCCAATATGACTTTTGTCCTTATAAAAAGAGACAGACACAGAGAGAATGCCACATTGTGGTGGAGGCAGAGACTGAAGTGATGTACTTGCAAGCCCAGGAATACCATGGATTGCTGGTAAACTATGTGATGCGAAGAGAAAAATGGGAAAGGATCGTCCCGTATAGGTTTCGAACAGCATGGATATGCCAGTACCTTGATTTTGGCCCGCTACACTTCAGAACTGTGAGAAACTACATTTCTGTTGTTTAAGATACAGAGTTTGTGGGCTTTTGTTATAGCAGCCCTAGGAAACTAACGGTAGGTAGTATAATCAAATGGCTCAATAGCATTAACTCCTAAAAGCTCTCGCACATTTCTTACCAGTATATTCAGAAAATGGCTTGTGTATAACTCCCAGCACAGGTTTACCATTTACAGCCACACATACCATAGTAGTGACATACTTTCGAAGATCCTCTATGAGAAAAAAACAAAACAAAACACACAATTGTTAAAGTAATAGGCATAAATTCAGGATATGTTACTTTATTTCATGAAAAAGTTATGTACATGAAATGTCTTTCCAAGACAATAATCCACTCAAGCAAATGATTCTAGAGAAGAAAGCCAGTTTAAGGGAGTAGTTAAGAGTTCTGATACTGGCTGGGTGCTGTGGCTCACACTTGTAATCCTAGCTCTCTGGCAAGCTGACGTGGGTGGACTGCCTGAGCTCACAAGTTTGAGAATAGCCTGAGCAAGAGCGAGACCCTATCTCAGGCATTGTGGCGGGTGCCTCTAGTTCCAGCTACTTGGGAGATTGAGGCAAGAGAATCACTTGAGCGCAAGAGTCTTAGGTTGCTGTGAGCTATGACACCAGGGCACTTTACTGAGGGCAATGAAGTGACACTCTGTCTCCAAAAGAAAAAAAAAAAAGGGTTCTGGTTCTACAGACAGATTGTCTGGGTTATTCTCCCAGCCCACTATTTTATTAGCTTAATATTTGGGGGCAAACTTCTTAAATTCAGCTTTCTCATCTGTATAACACAAACAGTAATTAAGCACTCAACTTTAGGTACAAATTAACTTTTAATTTTAGAAAATTTAAAAATCAGGGCACCCGTTGCTCAGTGTTTAGATTGCCAGCCACATGCTCCAGAGCTGGTGGGTTTGAACCTAGCCTGAGCCTGCTAAAGAAACAAAAAAAAAAAAAGCTGGGCATTGTGGCGGGCACCTGTAATCCCAGCTACTAAGGAGGCTGAGGCAAGAGAATCGCTTAAGCCCAAGAGCTGGAGGTTGCTGTGAACTGTGATGCCATGGCACTCTACCGAGGGAGACAAAGTGAGACTCTGTCTCAATAAAATAAAAAAAGAAAAAGAAAATTTAAAAATCAAGTTAGGCATTTAAGATAGTCCCACACAGGGATGTGCTTACTAAATATTTATAAGATCAGGCCAATCTCAAGTTTAGGTAAAACTGTTTGTAAACACACTCCTCAATATTCCATATTTCTTTTTTTTTAAACAAGTTAACAGTTTATTAAGAATTAAACAAAGGTATGATGTGATACAGTACAAGCAAGACACTCAAGATAGGTATAATAGTACTACTCACACAAAAACTTAAATTTCACCTCAAAAAAAAATCACAAGACAAAAGAGAA
>CAUYRH010018586.1:0-10338 GCA_963574655.1 Perodicticus potto
TGAGACAGAGCCTCAAGCTGTCACCCTGGATAGAGTGCTGTGGCATCACAGCTCACAGCAACCTCCAATTCCTGGGCTCAAGCGAGTCTCCTGCCTCCGCCTCCCAAGTAGCTGGGACTACAGGCGCCCGCCACAATGCCCAGTAATTTTTTGGTTGCAGCCGTCATTGTTGTTTGGAGGGCCCGGGCTGGATTCGAACCTGCCAGCTCAGGTGTACGTGGTTGGTGCCTTAGCCCGTTGAGCCACAGGCGCCGAGCCTATTTAAAATTTTTTTAAAGCGAGAAGTGTCTTGCAAGGGTGGACTCTGAAGGGGCGACATCTCAGCTGGGATCTGAACATGCCACTCTCAGCGACGTTAGGGCCCTCTGGGTGCACCCATGCTCATCTAGAATGACCTGGATCATTTGAGGAGTAAGAACGCCCTGGGTTGGGGCCTAGGGAGAGGACAGGCAGGAGGCAGTGTCGTGGGGCCAGATCCTGAGGCCTCTGATGCAATCCAGTGACATTTCAGAAGGTTCCTCTGGCTGCCTGGGTGGAGAACAGGCTCTGAGGCCTGCAGAGGAGAGAAGCTGGGAGGTGGCTCGGCAGACATGGAGGGCTTGGTGAAATAAAGAGAAATTGCAGGGTCAGCAAACTTTTCCTGCAAAGGGCAGAGTCTTTGTTGTTTGAGTCTTTGTCACGGAGTCTCTGTTGTAACGACTCAACTCCACCTTAGTAGCCCTAAAGCAGCGTTAGACTAGCTGTGACAGATATGCGTGGCCATGTACCAATAAAATTTTATTTATAAATGGCAAAATTTGAATTTCACAGAACTTTTGCCAGTCACAAAATATTATTTTTCCCTTAATATTTTTCAGCTTTTATAAATGCACAAACTATTCTTAGGCAGGCAGAGTGATAACTAAAGGATATGGATGTGGTTTTCCTTTTAGGGTAATGAAAATGCTCCAAAATCAGTTGCGGTGGTAGATACACAGCTCTATGAATGGACTAAAAGTCATTGAATCGGGCACTTTATTTTATTAACACAATTTTTTACTTTTAATTTTTTTTTTAAAGAGACAGAGCTTTGCTATATTGTCCAGCCTGAGATCAAACTCTCAGGTGCAAGTGATCCTCCTGCCTCCTCCTCCTGAGTAGGTGGGACTACAGACGTGCATCACCATGTCTGGCTAAACTGTACACTTTAAATTCGCGGATGGCATGGCACGCGAATTATATCTCAATAAATTTGATCTTTATTTTATCTCAATAAAGCTGTTAAGTGGAAGCAACCAAAGCATCCATCCACAGATGTGTGGATAAGCAAAATGCAGTGTATCAACATAGTGGAATACTATTCAGCAACAAAAAAGAAGGAAATTCTGACACATGCTACAGTGTGGATGAACCTTGAGGACATTATGCTGAGTGAAATAGGACAATCGCAAGGGGATAAATACTGTACCATTCCACTCATTGAGTCCCTGGAGTTGTCAAATTCATAGAGATGGAAGTAGAATGGCGGGGGCCAGGGCCTGGGGGAACGGGAGCTAGTGCACTGGTTTGGACAGAGTTTGAGTTTGGGAAGATAAGGAAGTTATAGAGGTAGATGGTGGTGATTGTTCCACAATAATGTGACCATACTTAATGCCACTAAACAGTACACTTGAAATAGTTTAAATGGCCAATTTTATGTTATATATTTTTACCACAATTAAAAAAGGAAAAGAGGCCAGTCAGGGTGCCTCATGCCTGTAATCCTAGCACTTTTGGAGGCCAAGGCAGGAGAATCATTTGAGGCCAGGAGTTTGAGATAAGGCTGGACAACATAGTGAGACCACATATATATGAAAATAAGAAAAAGTAGCTTGATGTGGAGGCAGGTGACTGTAGTCCCAGCTACTCAGGAGACTGTGGCAGGAGGATCATTGTACTCTGGAATTTCAGGTTGTAGTGAGCTCCGAGTGTGCTATTGCTCTTCAGCCTGAGCAACAGAATGAGACATCTGTTGCTCAAAAAAAAAAAAAACAGAAGAGCAAACGAAAACATTCCTAGCTTGAAAGCTGTATGAAAACGGGTAGAGGGCTCAAATGAGCCCCCGTTCCAGTTACCCCAAAGAGATTGTTCTGGGAATGCAGGAGTGTGAAGGCCTGGCCTAGGGACAGGTCAAACTCAGACTCAAAGGAGATTTGCAAATCTGGATGAGGACATGCCTGCCCCAGGAAGGAGACACAACTGCTCCAGTGACAATGAACCTAGGTTCTGGGCGGCAAAAGCAGACCTAGTCCCAGGCTCCAACAATAAGACCCTCTAGCTGGGGTGCCTCTCTCTCCTCCCAATGGACCTTCCTGAGATGGGGTGAGAGCCAGCTGCTCCCCAGCCTAAGCCCCTTCAATGATTCAAGGACCCCTCCCCCATCTTCTGTTTTGCCTTTGGCAAATGTCCAGGCTCCCAGTTCCTCAACACAGCTTCCCACTTCTCTGGCTGCGGGTGCCTCTGTGCCTTTGCATATGCTGTTCCCTGCAAGGACCGATGCCCCTCCCCCATTCCAACCCCACTTGTCAGGTCCCGTTTTGGATCTTACTGCTTCCTTCCCCACCCTTCCCCACCCCCCCATCCTTCCCGCTGGCCCAGCCTTGACCCCACAGGCCAGGGCACCCCAGTCTGCCTCTTTCTCCCTAGACTGAGGGCCCTGTGCACAGTGCTGGGCTGGGTAGGAGAAGGCTGGTTGGCTGGGAAAGTGTAAGCCCCGCCTGGGCTGGCAGGGCTGGCCACAAAGGGTTAGGTGTCCTGGGCAGCAGACCCAAAACAGGGTGACAAGAAATAGCTGTAGGCTTGGAGGCTGCTTAGGATATAAATTTAGATGCAGCTTATAAACTTGCCCCTCATTTCTGCTGAGATGAGGCTCCCAACCAAGACTGCTCAGGGAGCTCTGGGAACTGGCCCCGAAGGTTCTCTGTGGCGTTTCAGGGGTCGAGCAGGAAGATCTGTTTGTGCACCACTGCCCAGACCATACCTCCAACTCGCTTTATGATCTTTTATAATCCAGCCTCAACTCCTGAAATGTCTCCTCCGACACACCGAATTCCTCTCATTTCCCAAATTTGTCCCATTCTCACCTCCAGGACTTTGCCTATGCTGTTCCCTCCCCTTGCCTCCTCCTCCCCCGCGTCATTTCGCGGGACAGCCTGCATGTCCCCTCTGCACCCCAGCAGAACCTGCTGTCCCTCTAGGTGCACCCAGAAGTGGGCCCTTCCCTCCAGTCAGCCCTGACCCTCCAGGCCTGGGGGAGTCTGCGTTCAGCTCTGTCTGCCCCTGACTGGGGGCCCCCTCCAGCCAGGTCCCAACCTGAAGCCTCCCTGTGTCCCCATCAATCTGTGTCTGGCCCAGAAAGCACATGGATGAATGTTTATCTAGTGACTAGCCAGCGAAGGCACCACCAGCCCCCTAAAAGATAGGACTGGCTTTATGGGGTCACCCACCTACCTCTCTGTCCCATCAGCTCTCCTGAACCTCTCTTGGATCAGCCCCCTGAGGATCCTCTCGCTCTCACCAGAGGGTTCTCTCTGGGTTCCCAGCCTCAGTTGTTCCCAGATCCTGGCCCCAGTGGCATCTCCCCAACACGCAAACCCAACCAGTACCCTTCCCTGCTCTCATGGTTCTCATGGCTCCCTGCTTCCCTCAGAATGAAACCTGAGCTCTTTGGCTTTCACACGAGGCATCTAACCTGGGGACAACTGAGCCTACCTCAAGGGGCTGCAGGAGGATCACAGGCGGTGGGAGAGGAGCAGTGCCCACGGAAGGACCCTCCCCCTTTCTGTTACAGACATCTGAGCATTCACTGGGCCAGGGCTTGTCAGCCTCAGCACTGCTGATGTTTGGGGCGAGGTCACTTTCTGTGCTGGAGGCCGTCCTGCGCTTTGTAGTGTGTTGAGCAGTCTCCCTGGCCTCCACCCAATAGATGCCAGTAGCACCTTCCACTCCACTTGTGACAACCAAAGTGCCTCTGGTGCCTTGAGACTCACACCTGAGATCCTGGCACTTTGGGAGGCTGAGGCAGGAAGATTGCTTGAAGCCAGGGGTTTGAGACGAGGGCAACATAGCAAGACCCTGTTTCCACACCAAAGGAAAAATAATTAGCCATGCGTGGTGGTGCACACCTGTAGTCCCAGCAACTCGGGAGGCCAGGGCAAGAGGATCCTCAAGTCTAGGAGTTCAGGGGTTCAGTGAGCTAGGAGGATGCCACTGACTTTAGCCTGAGTGATGGAGGAAGATTCTGCCTCCAAAACAACATAAAAGTGTCTCCAGATATTGCCAAAGTTTTCTGTGAGAATTCTGATTCAGGTAAATGTCTTTGAGGGGTACGTGACAAGATCCCATTGGAGACAAAGCCACAAAGGAGGGGATATAAGAATGGGTGGCTTCAGAAGGTCAGAAGAAACCACAAGAAGGAGCCGTGGCTTATTTAAGGGCTTGTGGCCCAAGAAGGGAGGTTATGAAGGGAGGGGGGTGGGGTCCACTCATGAGGTCCCACTCAGCCCAGGAGGAAAGCCAGTGGCAAGTGGGGGCTCTTGCTGGGTTTATATACTTGGTCCTCTTGAACCTGTGACACTGTGGGCAAGTCATCTGCCCACTATAAGCCTCAGTTTCCCCATCTGCAAAAGGGAGCGTCCTCCTTGTATGCAAAGTTTCTCTAAACAGTGGAGTCTAATATCAGAGTATGAAAGGTTTTTAAGAGAAGTTAAGGGCTTGCCCACGGCTGGTAAGTGAAGGAGACCAAATTTGCACCACACCTCGACTCTGTACTGCTCCCCATTACCTCCCGTGAGAAATCATCAGTGCTCGGAGAAGATCACAAAAAAGAACAAAATGTAAAGAAAAATGGGAGCAGTCATGTGCCTCACCATACACTTACGTTCCCTCTTCATATTTCAGCAAAGCACAGAAAACATGAATCACTTTGCTGTGAATGACCATGTATCCGAGAAGAAAACAACACTCACAATGACAGAAAGATTCTTCCAAACCTGAGCCTTAAAATATATTTACAAACAAAATCCATCCATCAACAGATGAATGGAGAAACAAAAATGTATCCCATCCATACAATGGAGTATTATTCATAAAGAACGGAGTCCTGATACACATTTATAACCTGGATAAACCCTGAAAACCCCGTGTTGAGTGAAAAAAGGCAGACGTAAAAGGCCACCTCACGTACGGTCTTATTCCTAAGAAATGTCCTGAACAGGCCGATCCATAGACATCGAAAGCAGAGTAGCGGCTGCCAAGGGCTGGGAGAGGGGCGGTGGCGAGTGTCTGCCAACAGAGACAGGGTCTGCTTTTAGGGGTGATGCAAACGTTCCAGAACTAGATAGAGGCGGTGGTTGCGCAACTTTGTGAATGTGCTAAATACCACCAACTTTAAAATGATTAATTTTACTTTACGCGAATTGCCCTTAATAAAAATAAACAGAAGGATTAAAAAAAAATCTACCAATGCAAACATTTCTCTGTCCATTTGTGGTGGGAGAAGAGTCATACACTCTTTTTTCTGCCTCAGGAAGGGACGAGGGGCCAGGCCCCCTGCCCGCCACCTCCTGGCCTGGGAGTCCTAGGCTTGGTCTCCGCTAATTTGTCAGAGCTATGGAAGCCGACCTCAGGCTGCGGGGGGTGCAGGGCTCTGAAAGGTTTTCTGTCAGGGCTTGAAAGGGGGCCAGGTTTTTTTTCTGTCCCCCGGAGCCGCGTAGTCTCAGGCCTGTTGTTCTCAGCAATCTAAGGGCCTCGTGTTAGCAGGAAGCACAGCCAAGTAGGGTTTCCTGCGCGTTGGAGAGAGGAAGCTCCGTAATGTGCTGGAAGGCCACGGTTAAAAATAACTCCGGTATATAAAGACAGCAGAGGGTCCCCGCTTTGGCTCACTCGTTCGCCGGCCGGCTGGACGCAGGGCCAAGCAGGTGGTTTGGGGGCTAGGGAAGGCCAAACCCCTATCCCCAGGCCCCTGGCTGGAGAAAACATCAGCCAAGTTCATAGTCCAGAGGCTTCCTCACTTCCAGAACTCGGAGTCAGGGACACCGTGGGCGTTTCTGTTTTAAATCGCTTTTCTCCAATAAAGAATGTAACCTTAATCTGCTATCAGGGGAGAAGAACTTACCCACGTGGGCTGAACTGTGATTTCAGCTGTGTGTGGCAATGATACCACAAGGCACCCAGGCCAGGGGAACGACAGCCGGGGGTTCGAATCCTGGCTCTTCCACCCAACTCTAGGACTCAGTTGCCTCCTCTGTAAAACAGGGCTAACAATAGCTCTAAGGGCTAAGCACTGAGGGCAGCGGTTCTCAACCTGTAGGTCGCGACCAATGAAAATACATCCTGCATGTCAGATATTTACATTACGATTCATAACACCAGCAAAATTGCAGCTATGAAGTAGCAGCGAAAATAATTTTATGGTTGGGGGTCACCACAACATGAGGAACTGTATTAAAGGGTCGTGGCCTTAGGAAGGTTGAGAACCACTGACTTAGAGGAAATGCTGGCGTGGGGTCCTTTATGAGGCTCAGCAGTTTCTATCCACTCTGATCGTGAAATCCAGGGACTTTTACTCCCCTGACTGAGGCACGTCCGCATGTGATCTCATCTAACTCAAGCATCTGTTCTAGAAGCATCTCCACTTCATAGCGAGCTTTGGCATCGCTTATTGTCATAGTGACCCAAGACCATGTGGCCAAGTTGTCAAGGGGAGTTTATCCCCACCTGACGCTGGAGCACCTCCTTAAACTTTGCACCCTGAATGAAAAGTAATAGAGATTTTGAGCCAGTGTCTTCTGATTCCGAGGCCCTTGCTCTTTCTGCTCTACGCTCGAAAGTTAAGCTCTGGGAGCTGGAGGGTGCTGCTGGGGAGATGGATGCCTGCCCTTGCGTAAGAAGGTTTTTTGCCCTCTGAGCCAGGAGATGGTTAACTTCCCCTTACTAGTTGTCACTGCCATTGGAACAGCTGCTGCAACAGCGAGAAAAAAGCAAAATCCTGTGTCCAGGGTCAATGCCAAGGTTTATTATGGCTTCTAACCCTGAGCTGAGCTACATAGAGCAAGAAAACACGAGAAAATACAAATGACCAATACCAGAAAAGCCAGACCCCACAATAGCTTCTACACACACAAAAAGGATCACAAATGTGAGTTATTAATACAAATCTAGATGCCAATAAATTCAATGCAGGTGAAACTGACATATTTATTTTCTTTTTTTTTTGAGACAGAGCCTCAAGCCGTCACCCTGGATAGAGTGCCGTGGCATCACAGCTCACAGGGACTTCCAATTCCTGGGCTCAAGCGAGTTTCCTGCCTCTGCCTCCCAAGTAGCTGGGACTAGAAGTGCCCGCTGCAACGCCCGGCCTTTTTTTTTTTTTTTTTCGGTTGCAGCCGTCATTGTTGTTTGGCGGGCCCAGGCTGGATTCGAACCTGCCAGCTCAGGTGTACGTGGTTGGCGCCTTAGCCTGTTGAGCCACAGGTGCTGAGCCAAAACTGACATATTTCTTAAAAGACACAAATGACCAAAGTTCACTCGAGAAGAAATAGATCTCAGAAACAGCCCTGTATCACTGGAAGAAGTCAATGCCATCTTCAAACAAAACAAAACAACAAAGAAAAAACTTTCCCCCAAACAAAACTCCAGGTCCCAACAGCCCCCCTGGTATATTTCTCCAAAACATTTAAGGAGGAGTTAACATTAGTTTTATTATACGCACAAGCTCTTTTACAAAACTGCAGAGGAAAAAAGCCTTCCCAACTCACGCTAAACCAGGAGCTGCTCTGGGGCAGCACTATCCTAGGTGCCAGCAGCCTGTCTGCCACTGTTCATGGGGAACACTGGGGCACCCCACCCCCAAACAAGATCCTGTTCCCTTCCAGGGGTGTGTGTTGCTCTGCCGTTAGGGCAGATCCCCGCTGGGGCTCCGGAAAGGAAAGACACGTTTTGTGCTCCAGAAATCGGAGCCAGCAATGCCAGCTCCCCTGAAGGCTGCCTTTGTACGCTGCGTGTTGCCACAATTAGTGCAGTCCCTGTTAGCACCATCCCTGGGCAGCTTGACTCTGAGGCCCCTTTCAGAAGTCACCGGCATCCCCCCACCCCAGCCAGCTTTGACAGGGGCTATTTTTAACTGGCCACAGGGGGGGTTGTTAAGGGGGGAATGGGACATGGGAAGGGCGGATGGAAGGAGAAAGAGCAGCTCCCCCCAGCCCTGGGCGATGGGGAGTGCACCCTCGGGCCTCACCTTGGTTTCCTCATCCGTCAGGTGATGGCTTTCACTCCAGCAGGAGGGGCTTTCGTCCGTCAGGCCGTGTCTCTCTCTGTCTCTCCATCTCTCTGTCTCTGTGGAGGTCTCTTTCTGTCTCTCGCACTTTCTCTGTCGTGGGTCTTTCTGTCTCCTGATTCTTTTCCCCTTCCTTCTCTCCATCTCGCTCTGTCTCTGTCTCTCTCTCTCATCTGGGTGTTTCTCTGAGCCTTTTTCTCTATGTGTCTGTGTGTCTGCCTCCTCCCCCCGACTGGCTCTCTCTCTCTCTCTGTCTCTCTGTATCTCTCTGTCTCTCTGTCCTTGTCTCTCTGTATCTCTCTGTCTCTCCGTCTTTCAGTCTCTCTCTCTCTCTCTCTCTCTCACCCTCCATCTCTTCCACAGGATATGGTTGTTTCTGCACAGCTCTGCCTGGGGAGAGCAAACCCTCCAAATTCCAAGAGGAAGACAGCCAGCTCCCCCAGCTCCCCCAGCTCCGCCAGCTCCTTTCCTTCCATCGGATACGATATCACCAGCGGAGTGGGTCATGGTGCCACAATTGCCCCTCCAGCTCCAGAGCACCCTGTGTGTTCAGAGCTGCCCTTCATCCCGCTTTCCACCAGGAAGACCCGACTTCTCTCTTACTCAAAGATATCAGAATAAACCCATGTTCTCTGTGTGATTCAATTTTCTTAATTAAGTAAGCAGATGTTCAGGGGGTTTCAAGGTCCTGCCAAGTTGTCCTGGGGGGATCATGAACTCCCAGCGGTTTGGTCTCCACTTAGCACCAGCCCATGTGCAAGAGCAACTTTGCAAATGCCCAGGGGACAACAGTTACCTCCCCCTTGCTAAGGTCAGGCCCTGCCACAGTCTCTGCCTTTCAAGGGAAACAGGCTCAAAGAGTGAAGTCCCCTACCTGGGACAAAAGGGATGGTGACCTGGCTCTAAGAATCCAGTTCTTATCCAAAATATTTTCTACTTATTGGGATTCAAGCTCTTTTCCAGGCACCTCTGGGTTCACACTCCATTTAGCTGCCTGCCTAGGGGTTGTTGGGGGAGCCACCCTAAGTCCCCTCCTTCCCTAATATCCCCACCGCAGACAGGGGTGGTTCCATGGTGGCTCTCCTGTGGGCCCTCTGCCCCAGCAGCCATCCAAGCCTCGAAAGCCTATGAACGGCATTTCCCCAGAAGGACGCCTCCTCCTCCCCATCCCCAGGACCAGCTAGGCATGTCTTGGGATCTCAGCTGGCCATATACTGAGTCCCTGGGCCTCAGTTTCCACTTCTGCAAGAGGGCTCATCAGCAGGCCTGACTTCGAGGATGATACAGGGGCTGACATCTAACACAGGCAAGCGTGGCTCCTGGAAACAGCTATTCATTGAGAGATGGTCCCTGCATCCAGCTCCTCTAGGACAATGGCTGTGGGCCTGCTGATAGTCCAAGCTTCCTCTTAGCCAGCCCCGGCCTGCCTTTTAAAGAAATGTTTTGTAAAAAACATATAACAAGTTTATCATTTTTAGGCCAGTGTAGTGGCTCTTGCCCGTAATCCTAGCACTCTAGGAGGCTGCCTGAGCTCAGGTGTTTGAGACCAGCCTGAGCAAGAGTGAGTCCCCGTCTCTACTAAAAATAGAAAAAACAGCTGGACATCATGATGAGTGCCTACAGTTTCAGCTACTCGGGAGGCTGAGGCAGGAAGATTACTTGAGCCTAAGAGTTTGAGGTTGCTGTGAGCCCTCCACCCAGGGCGACAGAGTAGATTCTGTCTCGGGTCGGGGTGGGGGGTGGGGAGAGAGCTCGGCATGGTGGCTCACACCTATAATCCTAGCACTCTGGGAGGCCAAGGCAGGTAGATCGCTTGAGCTTAGGAGTTTGAGAGCAGCCGCAGCAAGAGACAGATCCCATCTCTAAAAATAGCCAGGCATTGTGGTAGGCACCTTTAGTCCCAGCTACTTGGGAGGCTGAGACAAGAGAATTACTTGAGCCCAAGAGTTTGAGTTTGCAACGCTCTGCCGAGAGTGACAAAGCAAGACATTGTCTCAAAAAATATATATATTTTGGCTCGGTGCCTGTGGCTCAACAGGCTAAGG
>CAUYRH010018587.1:0-18184 GCA_963574655.1 Perodicticus potto
TTGGAAGCACTTGTTTTTCGCTCCTCTGGTTTCCCTCTGCCCCTGAAGGTTGCTCGTTTGTCAGAGTGCCATTACTAGAGCTGTCATTCTTTTCTGTTCCTTTCTCTCTTTTTCCTCCTTTCTCTCCAGATCTCAGTTACAAGACCGTAGTGGCCATTCTAAGAAGATTCTCCAGGTTATGGTCTGGGGCTATAGCCAATTTCTGGAGTTTTCTTTGGATGTCTGGGGCCGCCACCTTCTAAATATTAACCTGAGAGTAATGACAGCACGTGTCCACAGAAAAACTCCCATGTGAATTTTCATAGCAATTTTATTCATAATTGCCACAAACTGATAACAACCTAAATGTCCATCTGCTGGAGAATGGGTAAAGAGAGTGATAACTCCATAAAATAGCCAAAGCCAAAAAGAATAAAATTGATGCAGCAACATGGACACATCTTCAAAGCACTCTGCTGAGCAGACAGACAAACAGACAAACCACACCCTGTGTGGTGCCATGTATATGACTATCAGGAAAGAACAAAATCAAAGGGACAAAAATCGGAGAAGTGATTGTTGGGGGGGTTGGAGAAGGAGCGAGAGAGAACTTATGACATAGAGGTATCGGGAGAACTTTGGAGTGAGGAAAATATTCCAGCTCTATTTGATAGGAGCAATGGTTATGCAACTATCTGCATTCATTGATATTTATAAAACTACATCTTTAAAAATGGTGACGTTCACCACATGTGAGTGATACCTCAATAAACTTCACTTAAAACACTGATGCTGTGTATCTGAGGTCGCCCCAACATGTGGGGTAATTCATTCCAAACCCTAACTCATTTAAACAGAACTACGCCCAAACCAAAGGGAATAGATGTAGGTTATCATTATTTATTTCGACTTCCCACAAAATGTACATAGTGTTAGATGCAACCATCCCAAACCTGGTAGCACAACTGTACTTGATAAGAAATTAACAATTTCCCTAAGGCCACTCCTTTAATGCGGATAGGCCAGGTAGCAATCCCCCGATCTTGATGGTTTCATACAGTAGACTTTTATTTCTTGCTTGTGTAAGTTTAGCAGTGGGTCTCTGGTGACTCTCCAGGGCATCCTGTTGTCCGTGCTGTCCCTCGGTGGTCTCCGATGTGCTGGTCTTGGCCATACTGTGCTGCATCATCGGCAGCGTACACTTTCCTGGTCAATGCAGCAGGAAAGAATGCTCCCTGCAGCAATTAAATTCTGTAGTTTGGAAGTGATAAACCAACACACCTGAATTGTTCTCACAATATTTGGCCAGAAAATGGTTGCATCGTCCAGCCTAAGTACAAAATCAGAGAAGTATAATTTCTCCCATTGGGCCAGGAAGACGTAGACAGCCAGTGAACCACCAGCAGACATTAACACAATTCTTTTTATTTTCTTTCACTATTTATTTTCTGCTGTTTCTTATTCAAATAAATATTTATCCACTCTCACTCTCACTCTTACTCTTTTGGACCCTGGAGTAGCAGTGATTACCAGACAGAGGAAGTCTGGTGGCACATTGTTGCTGAGAATTTCATCATTTGACCCTCAGCATTGTCGTACTGGGGTAAATTAAACCTGCCAATGGCTTAATGTTTTCTCCTGGGATTTCCTGTTGCGTTTCAGTGTCTGGGAGCCGCTGAGGATCAGCTTTGCGCACTTTTGCTTCATCTTCTTGCATGTGGGGATTTGGGAGCAATTCATCTCATCTCTTAATGACAGAGGAAATGATCTCTCCGTGTTAGCTATGTTGCCGGAACATACTCAGAGGTTCAGGTGGTCGTCTGGAACTCTGAACATTCGGGGACAAATCCACAGTCAGTACTTTAGAGATTCCTGAAGACACAAATTAAAGAAGATGAGTTAAAAAAAAAAAAAACTAGAAAACTTTTCTAGTACTCATAAGAGGAGCTTTGAAGTCCCCTTGGAATGAGTCTGAGAATCTACAGAATCTGAGCAGTGTAGGAAGAAGGGTTCGGGTCAGAGCAGTGGACAGGGCAGGTGTGGAGAGTGGGGTTGGAAAAATGCTGTTGGGTAAGGGGGCAGTGGACACACAGTGGGAGTGGCTGTGGACAAGCAGACATGGGTCTTAATCCTAAAATGGTGCTTTTGGAGGACAGTGAAAGGTGAGCGGTCCTTGAATCTATCCCAATTTATCCTTTTCCCATGGGAACAATGAGCAAACCATTTATCTTTAGAATCCATTATACAGAGTGAGTGGCAGACAGCGTGGTCAACAGAAGACCCATCTGTGGAGACTGAACTATGATGCTCTTCTTCACAACGATAATTCTCATGGGAAAAAAACAATGAAAAAGTGTGTGTGTGTGAGCTCTGTGCACACGCACCACCAGTATAAGTAGGCATGACACAGGCAAACAGAAAACCCTTCAGGGCAGGTAGACAGCATTTCCGCTATAGTGCAACCCAGGAGGCAGCTGTAGAGTCTTCTACAGAAGCAGCAGTAGAAGACTGCTTTCTACCCCACCCCGCTTTCTGTGCTGCATATCAAAGTGAGACTGCGCTAAAGGAGCACAGCTGTGCCTCCTAGCTCTGAACCCAGACCAAGCCTCAGGCCCTTCACATGCCAGCACCGGAAGTAGCTACTACAAAATCAGCCTTTGAATCCAACTGGAAAGCGACTTTCCATCAAGTATCAGCAGAGAATTTCTGAATTTCGAATGGTAATGAAGAATATTCCAGAGATTTTTTTTCTTTCCTCTAAAAGCCTGGTAAGATTATGCCTTTCCGTCTTGCTTTTTTTTTCTTACTCTCCTGTCTTTCCCTGAAAAAAAATGTATACATATATGGGTTATAACATGCCCATGCCCCACATTGTGCCAGGTACAGGAGGCGCATGGGTGACCAAGACACAGTGCAAGAATCCTAAGTAATATTCAGCACTCACAACTATTCACTTCTGGAAGGATTTTCTTCCCTTTGCTGAAAGATGCATGAACCTAGTTTCCTTCCACCATTCTAGAATGTCTACTGGGTCTCTCCCGCCATCATGCCAGTCTAAACTGTGTCATGCCTTGCCTGGGTTGCTGCAAGAGCCACCCTTGTGAATCTCTATATGCACTCTGATCTTCCCCAATTCGGTCCTTGCACTGGAGCCTGAGCAATTTCATACAGAATCTTGTGGTTCCCCTGCTTAAAATTCCACCAAATTTCTCTTGCTCTTAAGACAGAAGCAACACCCTAAAATGACTCACCAGGCCCCGCACAATCCATTTCCTACCTGCTGTCCAATTTGACCTCCTGCCCCGCTCCTTTTCACTCACTCTGACCCAGCCAACAGCCTTATTTTCCTTTCTCCAATTTACCTTTTCTGTCTTGCAGCTCGGAGCCCACTGCTTTATAGTCTGCAATGCCCTTTTTCCACCTTTCCCTCAATTAAGTTTTAGTCATCTTTCGAATTTTAGCTCAGTAGTCACTTTCTCAGAGAATTCTTCTCCGACTACCTATCCCACCTCCAGACTAGATTTTGTGAAT
Organism: Perodicticus potto; assembly: GCA_963574655.1. Lineage (NCBI taxonomy): Eukaryota > Metazoa > Chordata > Mammalia > Primates > Lorisidae > Perodicticus > Perodicticus potto. The sequence continues at coordinate 3,511 of CAUYRH010018587.1, forward strand.
CTCCTAGTACAATTTACATTTTCTTCTTTTATCATATTTAACGATAACATACATTATCTGTTTGATTATTTGATTAATCTCTACCAGCCTCATTAGAGTAAGCTCAATGATTCCATAACGAGTGCAAGGAACTTGTCTGCTTTGACCTTTATGTGAGTGGGTGGGGTAAGGGGGAGGTAGGATATGTCTAGCACATAGTAGATGATCAACAGATAATGGTGGTGTAAGGTTTATGTAAACAACTCACTGGTCGCATGAATGAACAAACAAAGATAGCAACATTCCTATCCTACAGGTTAGGTCTAATGGGAAATAGATAATAAAAAGGCGGACAAATAGGATACAGTTTGATAACTGCTGTGAGAGGACATTACAGTGTCTAGAAGCAACATAAGAGGGTACCTGATTCCAATTTGGAGGGGCTACCATGATAGAGATGAGAAGAAATTGTATAACAGAGAGTTACAATAGGCATATTTGCAGAAATGGAGCAGTTTCACATACCTAGCCGATGGGTATAGTAGTAAATAAGAACAGAAATACAAGCTATGGAAATGCTGCTGGAAAAGGCTGTGTTTTAAAGTCTGAACTCTCAATGACTGCAAACAGAGAGACTGAGAATTCTTCCAATTAGCACATCTGTCTTGGCTCAAGGAAGCGACTACAGAGGGGGCGGTCAACACCAAAAAAAGAGAACACAGAGGGAAGTCAATCAGTGATTAAAAATGAAAAACCCAAATAATGACGGAATAAAAGAATCAGGGTCAACACTGGGGTGTGCTTTTTCTCTTTGTTTATAGCCAGAAAAGATTGGTAGGAAACCCAAGGATCTCATTTTAGTTATAGTTGAGCACTTTTCTAGGCATTCTATATATATGTATGTGTAGGTACACTTTATATGCATAATATAATAAACTAAATATAGTTCATTCTACATTTTGAGTTAAGTCATTCTCAAGTAATCTTCTTTTTTGCCTTTATGAAGTCTCAATTTTAAAAAAAATTCAGTTACTGTTAAACATACATTTGGACACAAATAAATCCAAACAGCTGAGTTCCTGACAGCCAAGTCAAGCAGCCCACCTGTTAGATGCGTGTGCTTGAATGAGAACTATCCCTGACGGAGGGGCAGGCCTGGCATTTACAGGCATAATGGCATTGCCATGTATTTTTCATGTAGCTTCCAGGGCAGGGAAAAGGCTTCCCATGAGAGTCTTTGTTTTTTTAAGTAGAGTCCAGAGTCACAAGAGCAGAATGTGAATGCCAAGGCTCAGAACCCATTTTTCCTTATCTGTGATCAGCCAGATTTTGCTGCAGGGGTAGCAGACAACTGTGGGTTCCAGCAGGGAGAAGTCAGACAGCTGTCATTTCCCTGAAAAAAAACTGAGAGTCAGAGGAAAAACTTTCAGCCATGTCATACCGCCATAGGCACGTTTGGAGCTGTCCCCAGAGACCTCATCTTCCTCTTCATCCTCAGCAAAGGAAATTCAAGATCACTGGCAAGCACAGAACCTTCTTTATTTCAACATGATTTTCTCATTTCCAAAGATTCTTCATGTCCTTTCTCAAAGTAATAATTAAAAAAAGCCTAATTATATTTAGAAATGTATTTCTTTCTTGCACGCAGAATTTTGCCTGATCTTTGGAAAACACACAATTTTTTCTTTCTTTTTTTTCTGAATTAATATGTGTAGGGCTATTTGGCATTTGAAGACACAAATCAGATTATCTATCAGGTTTGGTTTTGGTGCAAGTATCATTTAATACTTGTAAGAAATATGTGTCTTCAGTTGAAAGTCTGGTAATAATTAATAGCTATAAGGTGTTAATATGTGGTGTGTAAATGGAGGGCACCATAGGTAAGTGCGGACAGAAACAGACTTGTATTCAGAGTAACAGGCTCTAATCCATCTAGCTATGTATCCGTAAATAAATCACATATCTGCTCTGTGCCACAGGAGTCTTAACTTATAACACAAAAGCAGTCGTCAAGTTCTAAATATTTCAACAAACTGATATGTTTAAAAGAATGTGAGTTTAAGGTTGGGCGACTTTAAGGTTTTAAACAGGTTTAGATATCATCATCCTCGCTGTTAGCATCATTGGAAGCTAGAAAAACAAAACATTATTTAGGTGTATCTTTAGCCATTCCTTTTCTTCTCAGGTTTCAGTATTCAGTGTTTTTCTAAAATGAGCTTTGTAGTTAGTACACCAGACCGGAGGAATGACAACTTACTGCAATCGTATTTTTGTTTTAGTTTAGGTTAACATAAAGTTCTGAGACGTCATATTTTTGAGGGACTCAGACTGTTTACTGGGGTCCAGGACTTGTGCAAGATGGCATTGTGCTTGTAGCAAGTGGTGTCAGTGCTTTCCTGCAGGAAATACTTTCCTCGCGGTTCCTGGTTTTCAGCTCTTGCCCACAGGCCTCAGGCGTCTTTCTCGCTGACCATCTCGCCCATCCCGTGCGGGCCCGGGTCTCTGCAGAGGTGTGCTAGCGCCCTCTGCTGGAAAGACGCAGCAGGTAGCCTCAGAGCCCCTCTTGAAATGTGGGTTTCCTGCAGCAACTTCTCGCTGGTCAGACCTGAGGGGTCACGATCATCAGGGGTTTGGTGAAGTCGGTAGTTTCTCAGGTTTGCGTATGTCGTGAAAGATGCGTTGAACAACATGAATAACAAGCATCTGACTTTTAAACGAGGCAGCTTGAACAATACCCACTACAAACTGACTCACATTCACATTTTGAAACGCTCATTCCTTTTGACTGATTCAGCACACTTTTCTGGGTATTCTCCAGTCAGAAGACTATTTTTGTCTCCCATAAATTAAAAGAGAAGGTCCCTAACAGTTCAGGATGATTTTCCAGTGAGATGCAACCAACTTCTCCTTCTGAGTTAATTAGACTCTGACTGGTGGGCTATATTCTTAGTCACTCTGTCAACACATAGTTTTTGAAAACCTACTATCCATCCAGAAGTTTTTTAAGTTGTTTATGAACACATCAAGAAATAAAATAGTTTTGTGCAGTCTTATACCAATCACCTGTATCTCTTTCTTATCTGCAGAACTCTAACAGGCATACAACTGGGATGAACAAACATCTCGGTTTGCCCAGGAGGCAGAGCTTCCCAGAATGCAGTGTTTTCAGGACAGAAAAGACTTTGTTATTGTAAATACAACACTTTCTACCCTAGAAGATTATAAATTTGCAGTAGCATCTGTTGAAAAATAACCTTTTGATAGCATCAGGTTCATCCCCAATACTCTTATTCTGTACAGTTTCTCCTCATTAAAAATGTGTTGCAATTTATGTGCTTAATACTTTACAAATCAATCTATCGAACTGTCATTTGCACAGAGTTTTCTTGTATACAAAAGAGCTGGACAAACCTCAAATCGTAAGCACAAATTTGCACTGTGAAAGCCCAGGAAAATAAATACTAGAAAAGCCAACCTCAACCTTGTAAGATGCTGAAAGAGCTTAGGTTACCTAGGCAGAAAGGCTTTAGAAAAAAAGGGGGGATAATAAAACCACAAAAAGATATTTATGAATGAAGTCCATGACAAAGGTTAACAATATCCATCAGTCAGATGACAAAAAATCACAAAAACTTAAAATCTAAAGAATCTAAAATTTCTCTGGTTCTTTCTTTCCAAACAAAAAACTTCCCCCTAGATTTTGGTGTGATTTATTAAACCTTGAATAGATCTTCTGACATTTGATTCCAAAATCAGTGTCTATTTTTCATTGATAAAGTTTCTTATATTTTACTTAAATATGACCCTCTTAATTCTCATCATTTAGCTTTAGGATTAAAAAAAATTAAAAATGGCAGCACTGGTAGCTCAGTGGGTGGGGCGCCGGCCACATACACTGAGGTTGGCAACTTTGAACCTGGCACAGACCAGCTAAAATCAGCAATGACAACTGCAACAACAACAAAAAATAGCCGGGCGTAGTGGCGGGTACCTGTAGTCCCAGCTACTTGGGAGGCTGAGGCAAGAGAATCACTTAAGTCCAAGAATTTGAGGTTGCTGTGAGCTGTGATACCATTGCACTCTACCAAGGGTGACACAGTGAGACTCTGTCTCAAAAATAAAAGTTTAACAAAAACCTCTCATATATCCATGTGGTATAAGAAATGAAATGAAGGTTCAGAATTATTTGCCACTTGACATCTGCTAAAAATGAAGGGTTTAACTGTACATTCTACTCCTTAATCTACTCCTGTGGATAAGGTTTTCTAAGTGAATAACTTACTGAGGGGACCAGGAAGTTTCTGTTTACCCATGAGAGTAGGTTTCAGTTGTCTGTTAGCCTATAGAATTATTCAAACAAGCCAGTCACATTCTTCTGTGAGAACCACGACACCCCACTCTCTTGGTAATACTAAGCCTGTCTCCTGATTATCCACTCTTTTTCCACGTGATGCTCCATGGCATGCCGTGTCCTCTCCTTGGGCCATGAGTATACACTGCTAATAAGCTAATGTCAATTTCATCGGTCTAGTGCCAGGTGCTGAGTGTTTAGTCATCCTTATAACCCTGAGATGGAAATTCCTCCTTCACAAATGGAATGAAAAGGAGGTGATTGAAATACTCCACACCAATATCTTTAACAATGCTGTATATTTCTTCCCCATCTTTTTTCCCATTGGTTTCTAGCCTTTTCCTCCAAAATCACTGTTGGGATGAAGCTAGCATATTACTCAAGGATAAGAAGATATTGAAAGAGGTGTGCTTTTCACCTGGGTGCAGGTGAGCCTCTTATAATCAAAGTTAAGGGATGAAAGAACTCAAAGCTTTTAAGAAGCTAGCTGTTTCAGGAGAACTAAAAGTGATGACTGGGTGGAGAAAATTTAGAAATGATTGCAGCCAAAGAAAAGTCAAAAGAAAACCACGCAAAGACATTATTAAAAAGAAGACGCAATTACATTAATAAATTTCCCACGACAAGTTAGAAAATATCATATAAATTCACAATCCGCAGATAATTTCCTTCTCTATTTTTATTGATGATAAAATTCTTCTTTCGCATCTAATCCCATACATCAGAAGAACAAAAGAAAAATGACCAAATGAATTTTTATACCCTCACTCTTTTCTTACTCCTTCTGAAATAAGGAAGTTGATAAGGAATGCACAGGACATTAAGAAGGATCCATAGAATGTTAGATGCTAGCAGTAGAGAAGACCCAAGGAACTCCCTCGTCCAACCGGCCACCTCTCACTGGATTAATGCATGTGAAAATGAGGTTCAGTAAATTGTCTGTGGTGAGTGTCAGATGTCAGTGTCAGACCTTCTAACTCTCAGCCCGATTCTTTTCAGCCCCTCCACTAAAATTAATTGAAAATTGACCAAATAGCTTGGCCAGATTCCTAATGTGGTAGCTTAGCATATTCATCGAATTGCAATGTACTGCATTAAGAAAGCAGTTTCCTTGTTACCCTGGGTCAGACAACATTCCCCTGAGAAGCTGTAAAACCTAGACCAGTTACAGCCATTCAGAAGATTCCAGAATTCCTGCCATTTGTGAATAAACTGACTAATAATGCCATTTGGTATCTTTCAAATTTAACAAAATTTGAAGTGATCTATCATTAAATATTAAGGAGGTGTAATTATAGAAAATACCAACCCTCCTTAGGATTAGCTCTGAAGTCCATGAAGTTAGAATCCTCTAGAACCAGGATTGTAACTATGTATGTCCTGCACACATGTGTGTGACAGTGCCCATTACAGAGAAGAAGGAAGTCATCTGAGGGAACATAAGACACAAGGGGAAATTGAACTGAAAATGGAGCCCTAGGAAACCTCATAAGTAAAAAGTTATTCTACAAAAGTGCTCCCAAGTTGAGAAGGGGATACTTTGTGAGACTGGATAGGAACAGACCAGTCAGCTCAAAGAAGTTGAATTCAGGAAACACAAGCCAAGTAGCTGAGAGAAGCTTAAAAACACACGCACACACACACACACACACACACTCTCTCTCACACATACTTACACACTCACACACACTTACACAAACACTCACACACACTTGCATGCTCTCACATACTCACACATACACTTCCACACTCACCCGAACTCACACACACACTCACATACTTACACACTCACACACACTCTCACACACACTTTCACTCTCTCACATACTCACACATACACTTACACACTCACCCAAACTCACACACACACTCACATACTTACACATTCTCACACACACACACACACCCCTACCTCTCTTCTAAACATACGCAACCCAAAAATGAATCTCTAAATTATATGGAGAGAAAAGGAAGGAAACAGCTTCTGTGTACCTTACCGCCACCCCCAGAAAATGTTGAAAACTGAAGTTGCAAAGTGCAGTAATTTTCTATCATGTAGATATTGTTCTTTTTCAAAAATCCATATTATGTCATGACATTCTACCTTTTGGGATTTCTTTTTTGAAAAATCACATTAACATATAGGTTTATGAAAATGGCCAAAGTATCTAAAAGAAATTAGCTATTAATTCTGGTAATAGGTATAAGTGTACACAAAGTGTTAACAATGGCAATAAGGCCTTGCTGGAATGCTAGTTAAGAGAATGAAAGTAATTCTATGTACCTTAAACCCAGATGAGATCTCACCTTGAAAAACTAAGAACAGTAAAGGAAATAATTGAGCAGACAGGTTTCCACAAGTGGGAGACTTTCCCAGCCAAATTTCAGTGACAGCCAAAATGACTAGGCCATTTCCAAAAAACTAACTCAAGAATTAATGATGATTTATTACTCAGGAACCCTACATTAATTAAAGCAAGTTTAGCAGTATCTTTATCACTTGAAATTGATATTATTGCAGTTGGCTGGAAAGAGAAAACAAATTACTCAGACAAAGGCTGCCAGTCTATCACATCCTCCTAAAATGTCTTTCTACCCTAGCAGAGAAACTTCTGGAACCTAGAACCTCTAAATTAAATTACGTTGGAGAGACCATAGCCTGACGGTTCTGTTAATCTTGCCCATCTGCATTTCTCTCAAATGCCTGACTTAGCTCTTTTTAAAACTCCACAAGAAAATGCATAATGAAAAAAGAAATGGCCAGAAGAAGGATTTGAAGGTAGACATATAGTTGGATTGCATAGCTTGATTTACAAGAATAACACAGATGTGATTTAATCCTTACTGAGTAGTAATTATAGTTACACGTTTTAATAACTAATACCAAATGGATGAGTTAGAGGCAGATGATAATTTGATAAATGCAATAGATTTATTTTGTTTTGTGACAAATATCTGTAGAGGACTGGACACCATGCTTGCAAAAGACAGTTGCTGATTCTTATCACATTAAAAGAAACGCTAAGAACAGGACAGTCTCCTGGCAAGCCTAGAGACGTTTCCTGACTTGGGGGCAATCTCCCAAGTAACTCAGTGTTCCGGAATGAGATAAGGTGGGTCTAGTAAGTATGTGTTAAACAGTGATGCTTAGAAGTTCTTCGTGAGGGTTGTGGGGAAAGAACATGTGAGGAGAGCACGTGGCAATCCTTATGCAGGCAGCCCTCACATGTAAGTAATTACCTGACCTCTCTACACCTGTTTATGTCAATTACCTTAACTCTCCACACCTGTTGTGTGTAACATTAGTAAATAGCAGTTGCAGAGAGGGCTCGGGGCTACCCCGCAACTAAGGTTAGCCCGCCTCCCGCAAGCTTGTACTTCAAATCCGTGTCACGCCTGGTTCCTTCCTGCGGCAACTGAGACCAGGCCATAGGGGCCCCAACAAACATCAATCCTAACTTTCAGCTCTTGGGTGCCTAAAAACTCCACAGTTCAAAATTAATAACAAAGAAGAATATTCAAGTTCTTTTCCATGGGGGTTCTAATTACTACCAATATTGACCTCAAACTTCTGTCTGCCTTTAAAATGAAATGCTGATATCTTAAGGGTATAATGCGTCTATCAGGTTTTACAGTTATACTTGAAATATTTTGCTGCTAAGCAATTAAATATTTAGTTTTGCAATTCAATATTTTGGTTTTATAATTATGCTTTAAATTTTTGGTGCTAATAGGCTTTAACATAAGTCTTATAATGATAAAATTTACAATTGCAAATCTGTGCTTATCTCCTTTACCTTAATCCATTATAGTATATTCTCTCTTTTTTTTCTAAATTTTACCTTAATCTATTATAGTATATTCTATTTTTTCCCCTAAATTATCTGAATAAATTATTCAGCTAATATCAGACCCAGCTGGTAATTTTGTTAGACGCCATAACTGAAGAAGGGATTCAGTCTCAGCTTTGAAGTCACCACTGCAAGTCACCCTGCAAATAGCAGTCACTGTGCTTCTACACAGTTCCTGAGCCAGCGTCAATCTAAACTAACATGCGCTGAGCTGTGGCTATGTTGTCCTATGGGGAAGGAGGTACAGCCCTTGTCCAAAGTTCAGAAATAACTAAACGAAGGCAAAAAAGCTCAAATAACTTACAAACGACCATACTGCTACAAAGGAAGGAAGCTGAGATTTAAGCCTAGGTGTATTAATTATCTAATGCTGTGTAACAAATTATCCCCAAACTTCGTGGGAATAATTATAATGTCTACAAACAATGATAATGTAATCATATTGCTTATAACGTTAATAAATAATAGCATTTATTATCACAGCTTCTTATTGCTTACCTGGGTCCTCTGGCTCTAGGTTGGTTCCTGGGAGGGAATTGCAGTCACCTCAGGGTTCTGCTGATGGGAGACCCCCTTCTGGGTTCATGCATTTTTTTGTAGGATTCGACTCATCATGGGCTGTTGGGCTGGAGGCCTCAGCTCCCTGCAGGCTATTGCCTGGAGGTGTCCTCTCCACAGGGAGCCTCTCCACAGGGTGGCTCAGAACACAGGAGCTGCTTCCAAAATGAGCAAACAGCAGAGACCCAGAATATAAGCAAAATGGAAGTCACTGCCTTCTGCAACCTAATTGGGGAAGTGACATCCTCTGTAAGTAAGTCAGTGAGCACAGCTCACATTCAAGTAGAGGGGATTAAACAAGAGCTCACGGGGAGCTATCTTAGGAACTACAATGCCAAGCATGATTCCTTTAATATTTTAATAATTTTAAAGATTTTTAACATAAGCTTTATGTTGATAAAATTTACATTTGCAAATCTGTGCTCATCTCCTTTACCTTAATCCTCCTAATGAGCTTTGAAAAACCACCATTACTAATCACGCATATGCAGCATTTCTACATTTTAAGTATTTTTAAATAACTATACAAGAAGCCTGAATTACAACTTAGTGTGAACTGAGTAGTCACTGACTTAAAAGCAGATTCTAACTTGTTACTATGTATTGTCACTCTGACTTTTAAACATATCTGGCTGTAGAGAGCAGGCTGTGAGACAGCAGAGTCCTCACAGCCTGGGGAACATGCAGAGAATGAACCCCCAACCACTTCTCCTCCGTTCTGAAAAAGTCATTTTCCTTTCTTCAAGCTTCCTCTGCCAGAAGTCACACAGCCCTTTCTTTCTATAGTTAGCTATGCAGAGATCCTTGAGATCTCTCTCTTCTTTCTCCTTGTCTTATGCTAACAAAGTAGTAACCTTCAAGTCCCATAGTTCTTTCTTTGTTTTGTCAATCATGTTAAGATCCTTGTGATCTTGTCCTTCTTTGTCATATGTTAATGAAGTTGAGCAGGAACCATTAACAAGATGATTTGTCTTTGTCAAGGTCATTTACATCTTCCTATTGTACTGTAAGACCAAAACTATGTCTTTCCTTTATGCTATTTCCCCATTTTCTATGGTACTTCCCCCTGGACACCCCTGTACAGATACTGTGAACTAAAGCTGATTTTTGTGCTTTGGGGGCTGGCTGTAGCCATCAGCTCAGTCAGTCCTCCCCATCCCATCCTTTGTTTCCATGCCTTCTCTTGTGCTGTATTTTCCTCATTCCCCACCCATTCCACTCTGGTTCGCGCCCCTTCACCACGCTGGTTTGCGACATCTCACCTTTTAGATTATCTATAAAATATAATAAACATTAAATATTCTTTATTTAATGTTATACATAAACCATGTAAGAGGCAACATTTTAGAAGCAAGGCATTTCATACAATTGACATAGGAAAGACCAAAAAGATAAAGTGAGCATTGCTATCTTATCTTTAACCTCTGTCTTTAGACAGACTGATAAATAGAAAGTCAAAGAAAGGTGAGTCTTTCTCTGCTTTATGGGACAGTGAAGGGATTTCCACTGCATTAAAATATATTTATGTGGCTAGTTATATAAATCTAATAGAAAACAAATCTTCTCTAGGTCATGAGATGGCAATCAGCACTTGCATGAAAAGTTGGACAAAACTAATCCAACTTAGCATCAATTTCTATCAGATTCTTACAGGATAATACTGAACCAGAATTACCATCAAAATTCAAAAAGCATGATCACATTTAATTCACCAACCAATTTTATTTAAATCAGGACTATTCAACAAGAATATTCCATCAGCCTCTAATGATCTGAATTCTGGTTCATTAGATCAACTGAGAAATAGCATCTGTTTAAAAAAGTTATGAGACAATTTTATCTTGTCCCAAATAAGGCAATGGGTAACTATTATTTATTACTAGGTTTTTTGGAAATTAGCTGTTCAGTTTACCCTCTCTCCCTTATAAAAGCCAGCTGGAAAATTAGAGAGTCCTCATAACCATCCTCACTTCTGACACCAATTGCAGATTCAGGGGGCATCAAGGTCACCTTCAGCTTTGATAATTTGCTACAAGGATTCAAGAACTCAGAAAGGCCATTATACTCTACTCTTAGAGATAATTACTGCAAAATGATACAGATTAAAATCATCAGAGGCAACAGCTGAGATGTGGAATCTGTACTCTCTGGTTGTCTTCCTGTGGTGGAGTGCTTCTCCCAGGCACAATACGCGTGGAGCATGGCCAACTGGAAAAGCTCATCGGAATTTTATTGAGGTGCAGGCACATGGACATGAGTTACTGCTCACATGGCTGGCCTTGGTCTCCAGCCCCTCCAGATGTCATATTGATAATGTGTTGCCCAAGACTTTCTATAATAAATCACATTGGTACATAGATAATTTGAATTTGAACACTCCCAGGTAATCACAGATACTCATACAAGGCAGGACATTCCAAGGACTTAGAGATTACCTCCTAGGAGCCCAGGGCAAAGCATTACTCTGTTTGGGCAAGATTCATTTTTTACTGCACACTAGCCACGATAATTTTTGTTCCAGGGCTGTGCTTATTTGGATTCTCCAAATACTCTATCAGTATTCTCAGGCGATGCCTTGGCTCTTGTTAGCATCTGTGTAAGAGAAACTGGGGTCTGACCTTCACCTGTTCCAACAAACCTTGCAGACTTGGTCCAGTTTTGTGTCTGCCTCCCATTTCCATGGTGTAGAAACACTTCTGAACAAAATCCTCCTTGCCCTCTGAGCTTCAGTCATTTCAATTCATTCTCTTAGTGCGTTGCATGCAAGGTTCCCAGTGGAAGCTGTATGTCCTGCCCTGTCCCAGACATGTTTTCAGCCACTATGTTATTGCCTTAGCTGGAGGTGTCCCTAAAGTAGCACCCAAGATAAGAGGTTGTGTGCAAGAGTTCATATGAGAGATGATTCCAGGAAACAGCAGGAAACTTCCAGGAGTTTTCAGGAAGTCTGGGATGGATGAGGAGGGAAATCCAATACGACAGTATGTTTTCCAACATTGCTGCTATGGAGAATGGGGAATTAGTCCACTAGGCCTGCTGGCAAGTCCACAGGATGCCCCACAACTGTCTACCTGAGGATGGATGGGGAGCGCTGGTCCACTGGCTGATGTGCCCTGCAGGACTCTGGTTTTAGTCTGGCATTGGGAGAAACCTGGGACAGAAGTAAAAGACTTTGCTGTTAGAAAACCACAGGCCACACTGGAACGAGCCAGAGGGGTGACCTCAGCTAGCTCTACTGCAACTACATCACAAATGTTGAAAAATGCCAGACTCACCCAGAGAGCTGATAAAGAATACAGAAGTCCTGACTGGTAGAAGGAAAGGGCATGGACCTTTGTATCCTTTACCAAGTTCCTGGGTGACTCTGATACTTACATCGAAGTCTGAGCACCACTAAGTTCTACTCCTTGCAGACCCTACAGGGAAAAGGCAGGCTCACCAGGAGGTTAACTTTACTGCTATTAACCTGAACTTGTGGTAGGACCAGAGTGGGATCCAGCGGGATCTGGCTTACCCCTCCATGCCACAGGCTTCCCTGTCTGCAGCCATTTGCACGTGGTCCCCATACTGAACCTCCTGCCTGCTCCACTAGGAACTTGAACTTCTATCTCACTCTTGCCAATTCTCTTCCTCTGAAACATGATTTTCAACCAGTGTGCCATGGGAGGATCTTAGGAGTGCTTCAAAAATTTTTAAAGATCATCAATTACATTATTTTCAAAAGAAAGTTCAAAGCACAGTTAAGTATATATATATATATATATATATATATATTTTTTTTTTTTTTTTTACTCTTTTTTGTTTTGATCAACATAATGTAAGTGTGCCTTGGAAGTTTAACTATAGGTTCAAGTGTGTCGTGAGATAAAAAAAAAAAAAAGGTTGAAAAACACTGCTCTAAAGAAAGGAAAAATGACATTTAATTTGTTCAAAGACTCTTAATGAACACATACTATCAATTAACCAATTTGATACACATTTTACAAATGTGATTTCATCTGATGCTCACAATGGCCCTGGGAAGTAGGTGATATGGTCTGACTTTTTCAGATGAGAGATCTGAAGGTCAGAGCGATCCCAAGCCATGTATCTTCTACAGACTGAATGAGAAAAACTGTAGTAGATTTTCCTAACTACAAAGACTTCTCCAATCCATCACAATCTTGTCTAGAAAGAAATAGTAACCTGCATTTGCTTTGCCAGAACATTTCTATGCTCTCTTAAACATTGAAGGGGGTGGTGGGGGCATTCAGGTAGGGAAATAAATAGCTTAAGCTGTAGATTTTAGACCAATCGCCCTATGTGAAAAAACAGTTCCTAATTACACTTTGACTGAATAGCTTCATTTAATGGGAAAGGCATTTACTGAGGACCTGCTATGCACCAAGCCCATTACTGGGGGCTTTGCACATATGTCTTTCCTTTACTATTCATAGAAACAGGACATCCTTCCTGATCCCATAGAAGAACATATGTATCTTCCGGCAACAAATTACTCCAGTATCTTAATTACTCAGAAAACAGATAGTCACAGAACATAAAGGTGGTAAAATGTAGTGAGTTTTATTCAGATGTCTTGCTGGTTTTTTAGATTTGTTTGAATTTGGAGCCCAAAATAAGACAGCATTTACTTTTGGCATTTGAAAATTATGACTAAACATCACTTGTTTATTATTCACAGGTTTCAAAATAATTTTTAATTATAAATGCACATGCATTTTAAAGTATTAAAAGAATTTGAAATATATCTTAGTGTTTAATGGCATTTTAAACCGTAACATCTAATGTTTTTTTTCATTTCGTATATTCTAATTGGTTATTTCTCAAATTCCATTAGATTTCATTAGCAAAGGACAGTATTATAAGGATAATATAACATGTCTATATTTCCTTCTTCTTGTCTCCAAACCAGCAATTCCATTTACTCTAGCACTCACATGCCCATACGAAATTGTTGATCTTTTTCAGAGCTGCTCCAACATTCTCCAAAGCAAATGTACTTATAATAGTCTATTCCTTTGTATTCTTTGAAGAGACAGCAACATAGTTTTTGACAGCTTATTTTCAACAGCTACGCAGGAAGACATTGTAAAACAGTTTAAAGGCATTTAGTCTGGTGTTAATGATCTGTTTTGACTCTTTCTTGTCTACGGTATCTGATATTTCTGCATCAGCTTCTGCTGCTGAAGATACAGATGACATTTGATAGTTGGGTTCATCCCATGGAAAGTTTAATTTAATTACCAAAAAGTCTGATTTGCTAGATTAAAAGGTCAAGTATTATAAAATGCATTTTTGGTGCAGAGATTTGAGAAGGCTGCCTAGTGCAAAGTTCACAGGGTCAGCAAGGAGCAAGACACTTTAGAAAATGAGGCAAAGTTAAAAACTAGCGACTAATCTCATTGAAGGAGAGACACATTTTAATGTATACAAGGCAGTGAGTATACCACTTATAGTATATTGTCTGTATTATTTTATAGATTTTGTGAGAGTTCTTTTTGGTTTTGTTTTTGTTCTTTTTTTTGAGACAGAATCTCACTCTATTGCCCTCAGCAGAGTGCCATGACGTGACAACTTAGAGCAAACTTCAGCTCCTGGGCTTAGGCTATTCTCTTGCCTAAGCCTCCCCAGTAGTTGGGACTACAGGCGGCTGCCACAATGCCTGGCTATATTTTTTGTTGCAGTTTGGCTGGGGCTGGGTTCAAACCTGCTACCCTCGTTATATGGAGCTGGCACCCTACCCACTGAGCCACAGGCACTGCCCAGTTCTTTTTATCAGAGTGACTTGCAGATGACAACAACAACAAAAAAGAAAGAAAGAAAGAAAGAAAGAGAGAGGGAGGGAGGGAGGGAGGGAGGGAGGGAGGGAGGGAGGGAGGGAGGGAGGAAGGAAGGAAGGAAGGAAGGAAGGAAGGAAGGAAGGAAGGAAGGAAGGAAG
>CAUYRH010018588.1:0-12520 GCA_963574655.1 Perodicticus potto
CAAGTAGCTGGGACTACAGGCGCCCGCCACAACGCCCGGCCATTTTTTGTTTGCAGCCGTCATTGTTGTTTGGCGGGTCCGGGCTGGATTTGAACCCGCCAGCTCAGGTGTACGTGGCTGGCGCTTTAGCCTGTTGAGCCACAGGCGCCGAGCCTGGAAATGTTATAAATGAAAAAACTTAGTGTTTGCCTTTCTCAAAATGAAAAAATAACATTTAAGTATTGGTTATGATATGTTTGTATTTTCTTGTTCAGGATGCCTTGACTAGTAAACCTTGACTTCAGTAATATTCTTTATGATGTTTTTGAGAGATGGCCAAGTACCATCTCTTTCAAGTACCAATTGTATTTGAAACCATAATACAATTAATTAGAAGTTGTTAATGATGAATTTGGTAGAGATTTTGCAATTTAATTGATGGCAATAATAAAATAGAAAGTTTGGCCTCAGTCTAAACCTAGATGCTCAATAAGTATTTGATATATGAATGAATATATTTTATACCAGTAAAGTTAGGCAACCTAACTAATCATTATAAGATTAGAAAGTGTATGGAAGGAATAAGGTACATTTTTAGTAGATGGGGGAACGTGGCAAATGTTTCTTTTTACATGTTAGGTTTAATCTACAAATAAATAGTTTGGTTATTATGTCTCTTCAGTGCTCCATTTAGGTACCGTACATTGATTGCTATGTAAGTAGCACAGATTTTGGTTGCTTACTTCCAATTGTAATTTAGTTAACTAAATTGGCAAACAAAACAATGTTTCTGTTCTTAAAAAAAGCTCCCAATTATAAACTTCTCTTAGGTAAGTTTAAATATATATTTAAAACATGTAGTGTGAACTCTTTTGATATATTCACAAAAAGTAAAATGAGTTTTGGCCATTAATTCTTAAAAGTTTGGTTGGATCAGACACTATCTTTAAAAGCTATCTGGAAGATTTGTTTTTTCTCAGAATCTTAAGAGATTCACTAGATTTCCTGTGTACAACTTAATATTTTGGCAAATATTCATGTTAAATGCTAAAATATTTTTGAAAAGCAAAAATAAGCAAAGATAAGGTTGTTCCCTTTAAAATGTTCTAAGTAGTGCCTTAGCCAGAGTGAAAAGTTGCTTTGCTATAAATATATAATTCAGAAAGGTTGCCTTTTAAAATGATTTTATGATTTAAAGATTTATGAAGAATGTTTAAAGGACTTTTCTAAAGGGCTGTTTTATTTGTTTTTCTTTTTTCTGTCTGGGATAAGATACCTTTTATGATAAATTTAAAGATTTAGATATGTTGGGACACTAGCCACTAAAACAAAAGAAATCTAATAGAAATAAAATTAACATTAATGTTAATAAAATTAACATTTATTTTTTTTTTTATTTTTTTTTTTTTTGCAGTTTTTGGTTGAGGCTGGGTTTGAACTCGCCACCTCTGGCATATGGGGCCGGCACCCTACTCCTTTGAGCCACAGGTGCCACCAATAAAATTAACATTTAGAAATAAATGCAGGCTCGGCGTCTGTGGCTCAACGGGCTAAGGCGCTAGCCACGTACACCTGAGCTGGTGGGTTCGAATCCAGCCTGGGCCCGCCAAACAACGACAGCTGCAACCAAAAAATGGCTGGGCGGTGTGGCGGGCGCCTGTAGTCCCAGCTACTTGGGAGGCGGAGGCAGGAGACTCGCTCGAGCCCAGGAATTGGAGGTTGCTGTGAGCTGTGATGCCACGGCACTCTATCCAGGGTGACAGTTTGAGGCTCTATCTCAAAAAAAAAAAGAAAGAAAGAAATGCATTTAGAAAATGCAAATTTTCTAGTATGTGAAAAATATACATAATCTTCCAAAACCAGTGCTAACTTATTGATACCATAAACGTCATTCTTCTTTTTTCTGTCCATCCACAAACTGCTTTTGCTGCCAGTTTTTTTTTTTTTTTTTTTTTTTGAGACAGAGCCTCAAGCTGTTGCCCTGGGTAGAGTGCGATTGCATCACAGCTCACAGCAACCTCCAACTCCTGGGCTCCAGCAATTCTCCTGCCTCTGCCTCCCAAGTAACTGGGACGACAGATGCCTGCCATTAACGCGCAGCTATTTTTTGGTTGCAGCTGTCATTGTTGTTTGGTGTGCCTGGGCTGGATTTGAACCTGCCAGCTCAGGTATATGTGGCTGGCATCTTAGCCGCTTGAGCCACAGGCACCAAGCCTTGCTGCCAGTTTTTTATGCATGTTTACATTTAACACATTGCCACACCAGAAACAATTTTTTTTTCCATTGGGACCACAGTGTTTTATTACAAAAATAGAATAAAAACTTTGAAAACAAAACAATTCTTTCTAATTTAATGAAAACTTAGTTATTTTTTGTTTTCTGTGCATTTGTTACATGCAGCTTACGTAGCACTGAAATCAGTTTTTGTACTGTGTGCCATATAAGTTGTTTGTGACTCATGACATACTTATTGAATTTGTTTTTGAGATTTGAGACTTAGGTTATTCCTCAAGTATTTGGTTGTGTCTAGAGTGGACCTTGAGTTGTCCTGCATGATCACCTCTGAATCTTACCCCCTTAGTATGTGCCGCATACTATCATATAGATTTTGCTCAAAGAGCTGCCAGGCAGACATTTAAGGGGAAATGTGCAAACAGAAGTTATGGTAATTGGAGAACACAGTCCAGCATGTGTGGCTTGCCTAAGTGTGCTGGCTGGAACAGGGCAACAGGAGGTAGGAGAGATGTGCTGATTGGTTGTAAAAAAAGTAAGCAGAAGTTTCACATCTTCATGAGGCTCCACACTCAAAACTAGAATGAGTTAAATACAACTCACACATTAGTTAATGTGTCAAAATATGAAAGCATAATTGGAGTTACTTTGAAACTAAGAGAAAAATTGTTTTTCTCTTAGGGCATCAAAGAGTCAAGGAGCCACATCATTTTAAAAATAGCAAAACTCTTTCTTTCCTGAGAACTGACTTGTGAATGAAGTTGGCATTTTCCAAACTGATGTGTAAATTTTGAATACTTAACAGGAGATGTAAATAGATGTATAAAGGAAAAGATTAAAGATTCATAGTGCACATCAACATATAAAAGGCCCCCAAAAATCCTGTTAAAAAACCTCAAAGCTTTTTATAACTTAGTATTTCTTCTCCCCCCCCCCCTTTTTTAATAGTATTAAATCATAGCTGTGTACATTAGTGCAATCAGGGGGTACAATGTGCTGGTTTCATATACAGTCTGAAATATTTTCATCAAATTGTTTAACATAGCCTTCATGGCATTATCTTAGTTACTGTATAAAGCCATTTAACTTAGTATTTCTTAAATTTAAGCATAGAGCAACTGTCCAAGAACACGTATTAATATCTTGTAGTTAAGGTTCCAGAGAGAACAAGTTTGGAAAATAATGAACTAACCTTATAATTAAAAAAACAAATACCATGAAAATTGGACAGGATCATTCTTATGCATGTTTACATTGTAAAACACTAATGGATTGGTAATTGCTCATGTGATTTTTGGAAGCACATTAAAAGCTTAGTTTGCTGCTTCTTCAGCTATTAAGTACAGAGAGAGGAAGAAAAAAAGAAGGAATAATATGAATAAAGATTTGTAGAAATAGTGCTAACTTTAAAAAACAAAAATCACCAAATTTAGATCCTCAACCAAATTACTTTTAATTGCTTTTGTTTCTTCCAAGGTTTAGGTAAATTTTACCTTACAATATTTGATGTAAAGAGAGAATAAATAAGGAAAGTAAACTAATGAAGGGGAAAAAATAAATGTTTTTTCATAGTATTATGTCTCTCTCTCATGTGAGCAGGTGTAAACGAACTCAGTGATAAAATAGTCCTGATCTATAGATCAAGATCAGGAGTTATAGAAATGATACATACACACAAACCCAGAAAAACTACTCAAGACAGTCACTCTAGCTTATGGTTAGATATAAAATTCGTCAGAAAATATTCACTTGATACTCTTGAATGGGCACAATGTAAGGGTATATAGCACACCTTTGGGGTGTGGGACAAAACTACAAGAGGGACTCTACCTAATAAATGCAAGCGTTGTAACCTGGTTGTTTGTACCCTCACATTAACCTGAAATTAACCTAAAAAGTCCTTTTAGTTCATTTTCTTAAAAAATGTACTGAAATCGTTAAGTATGGACCATCAGTTTTCAAAGTAGCCCATTAATATCCAGCCCTTTTTTTCTGCTCTAGTATTGTTGGTTAGATGTCCATGCCACCACCTACATTGTTGTGAGTGTGATGCTATGTAATATAGCTTTATACTCACATACAGCCATAGACTAAATATCCCTGCAAAAGTTTTCTTACGCTCCGGGGACCAGCTTGAAGACATCAACACTAAGTTAGTGACACTTCTTAACATCAGACTCATGTTTAACAGTTGAAAAAATATATATCAAGTTTGATACAGTATGTTGAGTGTTGCACAGACATCTAACATAATTTTTCACAGCTCCATCAATTCTGGTGTCTGGGCGACCACCATACTCTTCCTGGACTCGTTCCTGCATTTGGTAACCCAGTCATCATTTTCCTGATAAATGAATTAGAGAGAAAACAGAAATCTCAGTCATTATTCTTAAGTAAATTAACTTGTCCTGCCAAGAATTACACCTCAGTGAAAGAAGGGATATAAAAGTACATAAGCATAGCAGGCAACTTGATGTATACTTCTGCAGCTGTTTCTTTTTTTTTTGAGACAGAGCCTCAAGCTGTCACCCTGGATAGAGTGCTGTGGCATCACAGCTCATAGCAACCTCCAACTCCTGGGCTCAAGCGAGTCTCTTGCCTCTGCCTCCCAAATAGCTGGGACTACAGGCACCCTCCACAACGCCCGGCCATTTTTTTTTTTTGGTTGCAGCCGTCATTGTTGTTTGGTGGGCCCGGGCTGGATGCGAACCTGCCAGCTCAGGTGTACGTAGCTAGCGCCTTAGCCCGTTGAACCACAGGTGCCAAGCCTCTGCAGCTGTTTCTTATTTATTATTTTCGTTGAATACCGTGTATTTCTCATCCTGAAATTAAGTTTACAGGCTCACTTTCTTCCAACCAGTTCTCAAAACTGGTGATTTGTCATTTTTGTTGCTGTAAGACTCTGGTCTATTTAGGCTATAATATTAATATGCAGACTGCTAACATTTGGGGGCTGATCTCTTTTTATTAACAGTGCTTTATTATTTGAACTCTATAAAGCAATATTTTGGTCTTTGTACTTCTGTTTTATGCCTATCAGGAGAAAAAAATGGTATCTTTACACACCTGTCCTAATTTCTACCCAGTTAGGAGGACAAGTTTTCATCTCTAATTATTAAACAAGTAGGTCCTTCTTTATACTGCTAAGGATTTTTTTCCTATCTTTAATATGCAACAGGATATTAATCTTTTAAAGCTTTTTTACCTGCAATCTGCTGGTTATGGCACAATTCCAAGTTAGATTTTTTTATTGTTGTTGAAATAACTTAAGTTAATTTTTTAAAAAGAACATCTTAGCTCGGCACCTTTGGCTCAACGGGCTAAGGCGCCAGCCACGTACACCTGAGCTGGCACACCTGAGCTGGCGGGTTCAAATCCAGCCTGGGCCCGCCAAACAACAATGACAGCTGCAACCAAAAAATGGTCCAGCATTGTGGCGCGCGCCTGTAGTCCCAACTACTTGGGAGGCAGAGGCAGGAGACTCGCGTGAGCCCAGGAATTGGAGGTTGCTGTGAGCTGTGATGTCACGGCACTCTATCCAGGGTGACAGCTTGAGGCTCTGTCTCGGAAAAAAAAAAAAAAAAAGAACATCTTAAGAATTTGAAGCTACTTTAAACAGGTATTACATGTTTATAAAGAAAGTACTATTATTTTCTTAACATAAAAAAAAATTGGTCACCTATGTTCAGAACTCAAAAGTCAGTAGAACATTATTAGAATAATAGGAAATAAGTTTTGTGGGCTAAGTTTTATTGGTTTAAAATGAAACTTATTTATTTGATCTTGGTTTTAAGCTTGTAAGTCTTTGTATATGATTTCTTATATTACTCCAGCTCATATTTGTGCTTGACCAAGAAAAGAACTTAACTTTAACTTTGGTAAAGGGGATTTTGATACTTGGTTCTGTAAATCATTTCAGAATTCATTAAAATTTTCTAGTGATACTTTAGTATTGTAACTGAAGGGATTTTTTCCCTAAGGAACTGACTTGATATTTTACTCATTAGCAGCTACTAATATTTTTTTGTAAAAGAGATGCTTTCTTCTACCAGTATATAGTAAGCCCATACTGTGTAACAAGTACTCTTTCAAGCATGGGGATATTATGATAAACAAGATAAAAATCCTTGAGAAACTTATTTGCAGTGGAAAGGAATATTTTTTCCTTATATTTTACAAGTTAATGGTATACATAGTACTTTAATGTACAGATTACCTTTCAAAATACCAGAAGAAACTTTTCTTTGAAACAGAATATTTAGGTAAAATACTATTTTTTTAATCTAGAAATAATTTGCACATATTAATGCTAAACATTATTAAAGAAACCCAGAGATAAAATGACATTTCTATAACTTTGTAGAGTTCACAGGAAGCATTTTCTCAGCGTTTAAAGTGGGTTTTTAAAAATTTGTCAAAATACTTTTTGTTGTTTTGCTGTTTTGCTCATTAAATGGTTTCTAATACTTTTGGTTAAAATTTAACTTAATGGCTTCTTTTCTCAAGTTTAAGTGAATAAACAGCATATTTGAATTGTTTTGAAAGGCATTTTTAAAAAACTTGATGCCACCATTATTTTTAGCTATTTAGTAAGTACAAAGTTTTTCAGTTATTTTCCTTCGAATAATTTATCAATATTTGTTTTGGTTAAGTTTGAGTTCTCAGATTCTTACCTTTTTCTTTGCAGTTTTGGCCAGGGCTGGGCTTGAACCCGCCACCCCCAGTATATGGGACAGGTGCCCTATTCCTTGAGCCACAGGCACCCGCCCTAAGATTCTTACCTCTTTTTTTTTTTTTTGAGGCAGTGTCTCACTATGTCGCCCTTGGTAGAGTGTCCTGGTGTCACAGCTCATAGCAACCTCAAACTCTTGGACTTAAGTAGTTCTCTTGCCTCAGCCTCTCAAGTAGCTGGGACTACAGGTGCCTGCCACAACGCCTGGCTATTTTTTTGTTGTAGTTGTCATTGTTGTTTGGCAGGCCCAGCTGGGTTTGAACCCACCAACCCCAGTGTATGGATGTGTGTGGCCAGCGCCCTACCTGCTGAGCTACATGTGCTGAGCCAAAGATTCTTATCTTTATAGGGATAAATAACTATGCTGCTTTATAGTTTAATAATAATATAATTTTTACCAACATTTTACTTTAAAAAGATAATGGATTATTTTGTAAGTACAAAACACATATAGCATATATTATTCAAGAGATTTAGAGTATGGAGTAACTTCTGCCTTCAAATCACATCACATTTGCCCACTTTGTAGCTGTATAATGTTAGGTAAGTCCTTTAAAACAGGGATCATAACATCTACTTCATGGAGATGTTTTAAGGATTGAGTGAGTTATAGGTAAGGGGCTTAGAACAATGCCTCACATGTAGAAAATACTATGTATGTTTATTATTTTACTCTTTTTCTCCTCCATAAAGTTCACATATACTGTAATTGCTTGATAAATTATAAGGCTCTTTAGAGTCAATTATGCTTCATTCAAGTGCTAATACTGGTATCCTGTCAGCAGTTATTTTCTTTGATTTTATACAATTGTTATATATCCATGACTATATTTAAAGCATACGACTTTACAAAAAATTGTTTAAGATCTTCAGTACTACATTAGAAGTAGAAAAATAATTACTTCACTTTTAAAAAACTCTTGCTTGCCCTCTGAAACATGCATGAAAGTTGGCATCATATGCAGTAACCAAATTTTAGGGAAAAAAACACTTAGGCTGAGAAAACGTTTATGTTTTCCAATAAGTAAGGTCAGGGCTGGGCTTGAGAAGAAATTCCTACACACAGAACTTCACAACCTTCTTTCCTGGTTTCTTTAGAGTGGAAAAATTTTGAAATATCAATAAAGAAAACTACAAATTCATGTTTCTGAAGTTCACATATTTCTAAGTCTTTTAGCATTCGATTTTAGTGCTTTAATCTTAATTGTGAACTTTGATAAAATTGCAACTATAAAATTTTAAGAAGTTTCAGAGGAAAGTTATGCAATCTTTATCCTTTACCTGAGTCGTGTAGAATATTATATGGAGAGAAACTTGGCATGCACATTGAATATAATCTGTCTTCAAGGCAGATATCTCTAATATTATGAGAGATAATAAAAAATACAATAATCTCATTTATCAAGATGCACAAATATGCATTAGTAATCCGTTGGAATAACAAATACTAATGAGTATAAATGCATAAATGTGAAGTTTATAAGGAAGCGGTTTGCTTTTCATTTAGAAACATTTCTAAGTGGAGTGCTTGAGGAAGAAGGACAATGTCAGTTTTTAAAGTTTTTTATTCCCCTTAGTTTACTGGCAAAAAAAAGAAAATTTAATTGTTTCAACTTTAGGAGATACTGTGTATGACCTGTATAATATGATCCATCAGTATATCTTCAGGAATATACTAGAATTTTGGTATAATACAAACCTCCGTTGATCTAATTTAAGTCAAGGAGATCATTTTGGACTGCACAGAGGGTGCTATTAAGGAAATAGCAGAAGGATTAGCGTCCTTTTATCTATGGCATGGATCTTGAAAATACTTTGAATAACTGTCTTCATTTTATCAATGAGGAAATTAGTCTTGGAGTCCAAGAGTAAAAAAATCTTAAGTTCTAAACATATTACCATCAACAAATTGCATTGTGATCTCGAACAAGTCACTGTTTTCCTCTGGATCTAAATTTTCTTATTTTAATAGTTCAGTTATAGTTCTGTTGCATTTAACTTTTGGGTTACAGACCTAATAAGTGGCAACAGCTGACTTTTCAATTTTTTTTTTAATCCTAATTCATTATATTGGTTTCTGAGAGCAAATTTTTTGTTATTTCTAGGTAACATAAAGACCACAATGGATTTATGGACGTTGTTTTTACTTTCAAAATTCCTATTTGAGAATTTATACATATCTGAACAGTTAAATGATATTTCATCTTGTGATTTCAATTGCATAAAGATTTTTAAGGATTTTACCATACACGTAACACTTAATTAAGGCAGTGAAAATAATACAGTGATATGGAACTCTGAACCTGTTTCTCAAACTTTTATGATTGTAAATTTGAGAAAGTAACTTAAACTCTGTGGGCCTCAGTTTTTTCCTCTGTAAAAAGTTAAATTAGATAATTTCTGAATATCCATTTAAACTCTAGAATGTTTAATTCTTAAAAAGAGATCTCAGAAACCATAGATATAGTTTTTAGAGTTTGATAATTAATGGAAAGGGCCTGTCACAGGCAGGCAAGATTTCTTCTTAGCAGACACAAATGATATTTTGGTCAAAAATGAAAAAGTACAATTAATTTTTAATAACATATTGACTTTATTTGATGGCAGTGAACAGATTTTATTATTAATGAAGTAAAACACCTCAGTAGAATAATATAGTTTTCTTTTTTCTTTTGAGATAGAATCTCACTTTGTCGCCCTCAGTAGAGTGCTGTGGCATCATAGCTCACAGCAACCTCCAACTCTTGGACTTAAGCGATTCTCTTGCATCACCCTCCCAAGTAGCTGGGACTGCAGGTGCCCTCCACAACGCCTGGCTCTTTTAGAGACGAGGTCTTGCTCTGGCTCAAGCTGGTCTCGAACTCCTGAGCTCAAGCAATACACCCATCTAAGCCTCCCAAAAGTGCTAGGATTACAGGCATGAGCCACTGCGCCCAGCCCAATAAGATAGTTTTCTGACAAAGAATTTTAGGAAGCAGGTAGAGATTTCCATTTCTAATATTTGTTTTAACAGATAAGCAAGATTTGAAGAAAAGATGACACAGCTTGCCTGATTAGGAAGGAAACAGGAGCATTTATGTGAGACCCTGTAAGAGTATACAGTGGGATAGGTAGATCAGCTTTATGTGTTAAGATCTATTTTTCCACTTGGAACTTAAGTAAGAAAAATTGAATAACAAGTTTGAATTGCTTGTTTTATTGGCACAGCTCTATCTTTAACTGCACTTCCAAATGTTTCATCACCTCACTATCTGTTTCTTTGCATGTTAACATTTTAAAATGTGTTTTGATAGTTTTCTAATTCATTGACACTACATACTATATTGGCTTGTGCCCATCTTTTTTTAAAAACAAATTTGCGTTTTTAATTTATTTTTTTCATTGAGCTTATAACAAGTATCTCAGAACTTTTATTTTTAAAAGCATATGCTTTAGGGTATGAAATTAATACCTATTTTTTATATTCATGCAGTTCCCACTCTATATAATTTTTCTCTTTTGCAGATATTGATGATGCTCAAATACTTCCCCGCTCAACTAGAGTCAGACATTTTTCACAAAGTGAAGACACTGGAAATGAAGTCTTCGGTGCTTTGAATGAGGAGCAGCCATTGCCTCGAAGTAGCAGCACTTCTGACATCTTGGAACCATTCACTGTTGAACGAGCCAAAGGTGCAGTTCCTGTCATTGACAGTTCATCCCGTCATGCACCAAGCTTGCAGAGTTCCACAGAGGCTTCTTCAATAACTAGATCCACTGAAAGCCACATCACTGATACTCATAGTACAGAATCTTCTCTGGAAGTTGGTGATAGCATATATGACCATCTTTGTCATTTAATAGGTCCAGTAGAACTTGCAGATTCAGCTTTTGAACAAATCCAATACATTGACCTTGAAGGAGATGACGATCTTCTTTCTTCTCTGAAAGAATATTTTAAGGAAAACCAGGAAAATCAGAGTAAAAGTGAGATGAGTAAAGATGCAGCCTCTCAGGAAGTGATTATTGCAGTAAATAGGGAGGAAAGATTATCCTTAGATAAGTTAGAATATATGGATCAGGAAATTAAATCAGAAAGTATCACCTCTTTTGTTGGGACTTCTGAAAACACACAGTTTCAAAAGGAACCAAACTCAGCTGTCTTCATGAGTAATGTTGCACCTAACCAATCAGACAGTTTGATTAGAACACAAACTTCTGAAAAATCTAAGCAACTAAACAGTGAGAAACAGTCATTGGAACCTAGTTCAGATACCTCTTGTGATAAAGAAAAAAGGAAAAATCTGTATAGACAAACAGCTACAGAATTAGATGCTTGTGTAGATGTAACACTAGTTGAAAAGCTTAAGGGTGTGCAAATTAATGAAAAAATCACTGTTCCACATGTTATGCGTGCCAAGAAAACGACATTAAAAGCACCTGTTAATCGCAGAATGCCTCATGTTACAAATACTAGCAAGCTTTCTCCAACTAAAAGGAGTTTGTCTGAAACAGTAACTCATAGAGCCAAAATCATGAAAATTGCCACTAAAAAACGAAATAGTGTTCATGTTACTTTTAGACCATCCACTGAGTCAGTCCAATTTTATAATCCTCTGGAAAACAAAGAGGCTCCATGGAAGATGAGACTACGGAAACTCAGTGGCTTTAGTAGTAGTAGCAACAGCAGCACCAGCAACATGCACACCAGCTCAGATAGTGGTTCAGAGCTAGTAAAACCTGGTGTATACAGGCCACTAGATACAATTAGCACAGCATCAGTAAATAGTAAAACAGTGAAGGAATCCACTGAGATTCCCACCACCGTATTACAAAAAGAAGGAATTGCAAATCAGTTAGGTAGTCGTAGTACTCTTAGGTCATCAAATCTTGAGGCAGGACTACAGCAGGGCTCCCTGGGTGGCGTTTATAAATCTGTTGTACATGCTCTTTCGAAGCCGAAGGCAAATGTTTCCCCACAGAGGCAGAACAGAATGCCACCAGAGGCTCCACTGAGGGATCTGTACAGTCATGTAATGGGCTATTTTGGAAGGAAAGCTGCAGGTGAGCACTAACAGTGTGCAGAGCGCAAAAGGAGAAAGGCAGCACCAGTTTGGCTTAATGCAACTGAAGCAAGCTATAAGCAATCAAAAAGCTTTGGGATGGTCACTGCTTTCTCTCTGTTTGGTTATGCATGCGCCTTTTCCCAGCTGTATTTTTCCCAGCATAAAATGTTTATTTAAATTACTAATTTCCCTTATAAGGCATTTAGTTAAACCTCTTTGCTGCTGAACAACAACATAGGAAAGAGGAAGATAATAGGAATTTTTTTTTTTTTTTTTTAATTTGAGACAGAATTTCACTATGTCACCTTTGGTAGAGTGTGATGGTGTCACAGCTTAAGCAACCTCCACCTCTTGGGCTTAAGTGATTCTCTTGCCTCAGCCTCCGAAGTAGCTGGGACTACAGGTGCCCACCACAAGGCCTGGCTATTTTTTTTGTTGTTGCAGTTGTCATTATTGTTTAGCTGGCCCAGGCCAGGTTCGAACCTGCCAGCTTCGGTGTATGTGGCGGATGCTGTAATCACTGTGCTATGGG
>CAUYRH010018589.1:0-23934 GCA_963574655.1 Perodicticus potto
AGTATTTTTATAGTTTCATGTCTTAAGTTTAAATCTTTAATCCAGTGAGAAATCTATCTTAGTTAATGGTAAAAGATGTGGTTCCAGTTTCAGTCTTCTATAGGTCGCCAGCCAGTTCACCTAGCACCGTTTGTTAAATAGGGATTCTTTACCCCACTGAATGTTTTTGATTGGCTTGTCTAAGATCAAGTAACGGTAAGTAGCTGGGTTCATCTCTTGGTTCTCTATTCTGTTCCATACATCTACCTCTCTGTTTTTGTGCCAGTACCGTGCTGTTTTGATCACTATCGATTTATAGTACAGTCTAAGGTCTGGTAGCGTCATTCCTCCTACTTTGTTTTTATTTCTAAGTAATGTCTTGGCTATTTGAAGCTTTTTCTGATTCCATTTAAAACAAAGTATTATTTTTTTCAAGATCTTTAAAATATGACAATGGAGCTTTAATAGGAATTGCATTAAAATTGTATATTGCTTTGGGTAGTATGGACATTTTAACAATTTTGATTCTTCCCAGCCATGAGCATGGTATGTTTTTCCATTTGTTGACATGTTCAGCTATTTCTTTTCTTAGAGTTTCATAGTTCTCTTTATAGAGACCTTTCACGTCCTTTGGTAGGTAAACTCCCAAATATTTCATCTTCTTTGTCACTACTGTGAAAGGAGTAGAGTCCTTGACTGTTTTTTCAGCTTGGCTATTGTTGGTATACATAAAGGCTACAGATTTATGAGTGTTGATTTTGTAGCCTGAGACACTGCAGTATTCCTTAATCACTTCTAAAAGTTTTGTAGTAGAATCCCTAGTGTTTTCCAGATATACAATCATATCATCTGTGAAGAGTGAAAGTTTAATCTCTTCTGACCTATGTAGATACCCTTGATTGTCTTTTCTTCCCTAATTGCAATGGCTAAAATTTCCATTAAAATGTTAAAGATCAATGGAGACAATGTGCAACCTTTCCTGGTTCCTGATCTCAGTGGAAATGATTTCAATTTAACTCCATTGAGTACGATATTGGCTGTGGGTTTGCTGTAGATGGCCTCTATTAGTTTAAGAAATGTCCCGTCTATACCAATTTTCTTAAGTGTTCTGATCATGAAGGGATGCTGGATATTATCAAAAGAGAATCACATGGTCTTTATTTTTTAAATTTGTTTATGTGCTGAATTACACATATAGATTTACGTATATTGAACCAGCCTCGAGACCTTGGGATAAAGCCCACTTAGTCATGGTGTATAATTTTTTTTAATGTGTTGTTGGATTCTTTTTGTTAGGATCTTATTGAATATTTTTGAATCAATATTCATTAGTGATATGGGTCTATTATTTTCTTTTCCTGTTGAGTCCTTTCCTGGTTTAGGGATCATGGTGATGTTTGCTTCATAGAATGTGTTGGGTAGTATTCTTTATTTTTCTATATTTTGGAAAAGGTTGAGTAATATAGGTACTAATTCCTTGTTAAACATGTGGTAGAATTCTGATGTGAAGTCATCTGGTCCTGGGCTTTTCTTTTTAGGGAGATTTTGTATTGTTGATGCTATTTCAGAACTTGATATAGGCCTGTTTAACATTTCCACTTGGTTCTGGCTACGTCTTGGTAGTCCTTTAAATTTGCTGAGGTTAAGCTTATGACCAAAGATGTGATCGATTTTGGAATATGTTCCATGGGCTGATGAGAAGAATGTGTATTCAATTTTATTAGGATGAAATGTTCTGTAGATGTCTGTTAAATCCAGATGTTGAATGGTTAAGTTTAAATCTAAAATTTCTTTGCTTAGCTTCTTAGTGGAGTATCTATCCAACAATGCTAAAGGAGTATTAAAATCTCCAACTACTATGGAGCTGAAGGAAATCAAGTTGCTCTTGTCTGTTAGAGTTTTTCTTATAAATTTAGGTGCTTTCTGGTTGGGTGAATAAATATTAATAATTGAAATCTCATCATATTGAGTATTAACTTTAACAAATATGAAGTGTCCTTCCTTATCCTTCCTTACTTTGGTTGGTTTAAAGCCTAATGTATCTGCGAATAAGATTGCCTAAAATATAGATGACAATCCCTTCACCTTGAGTCTATATTTATCTTTTAAGGTAAGATGAGATTCTTGTATGCAGCAGATATCTGGCCTGAGTTTTTGTATACAGTCAGCCAGCCTGTGACTCTTTAGAGGACAATTTAAACTATTCACATTAATTGAGAATATTAATAAACATTTCAAAACTGCAGTGAACATTTTTAATCCTGTCGCCACTGTGGAGCTTGGAATTTGATTGAAAGTTTCTGAATAAGTTTACCTTTGTTGTGGAGGATTATGCTGGTCATTATGGAGGATAAGTCTGAGAAAATCTTGGAAAGGTGGTCTAGTTATGGCAAATTTCTTCAACATGTGGATGTCATTAAAGTATTTAATTTCTCCATCATAAATGAAACTCAGTTTAGCTGGATACAGGATCCTGGGTTGAAAGTTATTTTGTTTTAGGTGATTAAATGTTGATGACCATCCTCTTCTAGTTTGAAAGGTTTGAGCCAAGAGATCTGTAGTTATTCTAACATTCTTCCCCTTGTAGGTGATGGTTTTCTTCTGTCTGGCTGCTTTCAGAATTTTCTCCTTCACATTAACTTTAGTGAATTTAATTATGATGTGCCTGGGGGATGTCTTATTTGGTTTGAGTCTTGCTGGGGTTCTGAAACTGTCTGCTATCTGTCTGGAAAGTTCTCTTTCATAATTTTATGAAGAAGAGACTCTGTGCCTTGTGAGGCCACTTCGTCACTTCCAGGTATCCCTATAAGGCAAACATTGGTTTTCTTTGAATTATTCCAGACCGCTCTGAGAGAATGATCCATTTTTGCCCTTCAGTTCTCTTCCTCTTTGGATATTTGGGAGTGTTTGAAAGCTTTGTCATCAATATCAGAAATCCTTTCTTCTGCTTGCTCCATTCTGTTACTGAGGGATTGTACTGAATTTCTCAGATCTTTGAGGGCTGCAAATTCTTGTCTCAATGTGTCAAAATCTTTGGTAATTTTGTCTTTGAATTCCTTGACTTCTTGAGACAATTTTTGAAAAGCTCCCTGAATTTCTAAATCCAACTTTTCCTCTATTTTATTGATCTTATTTGCAATCCAAATTCTGAATTCAGTTTCTGACATCTCAGCCATGTGTTTATGCATAGGATCTTCAGTTGTGTCCACTGAATTATTCCTTGAGGGGGTTGATCTGCTCTGGTTGTTCATGTTGCTGGAGCTTTTTCACTGATTTCGCCCCTATGATTATTTTTTACCATTTGGCAAGATGAGCAGATCAGGATAAGTTGGGTAGGGAGTTCTAGGAGTAGTGATTGGCTAGTCCTTTGCGTGAAAACTGGGATTGATGTCTGTACCTGTTCCCCTAGAGTTTTGCCAGGACCTGTACAGTGCTACTGCCTGGGAAAGTGGGGACCTTATTGGTGTGGTGGGGTTAAGTGGCTCTGTCTTTTTTTCAGCTGGTCTCTGTCTTACCCTAGAGAATCAGTTACTCTGGGTTGAAGTCTGAGCTTTGGAGAAATACCAGCAGTTAAGTCACCCCGCTCCCCACAGGCAAAAGTTGGAAAAGGAAAATCAAATCTTCCCACTACCACACACCTAGGATATCACTTTGGATAGTCCTCGGGTGATTGGCCCAGTTGAAGAGGTCCCAATCAATTGTCCCAGTCATCACTGGCCTCAGGTGGTAGAGTTCAAAAGGTATCCAGCAACTAGATAGCAGGGGTCTGCTGGCTACTCTAGTATAAGTTGTTCAGGTGCTCTGTGATATCACAAGGACCCCCAGCAAATAAATTAGTCTGGGAAGGTTGATGCCTCCTTCCCCACCTTGCACCTCTGTCACACCCAATCACTGGTAACCCTGCAGGGCTGTGATCTTGTTCCGTCCAATGAACAGATGCTCCAGGGGTTTACACCTGCCTGAGTCACAGGGAGATCTGAGTCTCCTCAGCCAGGCCGCCAGTCTCTGCCACTGTCTGTCACTATTTGGTAGGGGGAGGTGAGGCCTGATAACCTTGGGTGCTTGATAGGGGCTGGGGTGATTCACTCAGTTCCAGCCCTGTCCCTGATTGATATGTTGACAGAACAGAACAACTTCACTGAATTTGTTTCTGTCT
The DNA here is from genome assembly GCA_963574655.1 of Perodicticus potto. NCBI lineage: Eukaryota > Metazoa > Chordata > Mammalia > Primates > Lorisidae > Perodicticus > Perodicticus potto. The sequence goes on from CAUYRH010018589.1 coordinate 4,136, forward strand.
CTGCTATTTTCCCCCTTTGTCTCAGCTTTGATCCTCTGAGGGCCAGGTGCATCTGAAGGTCAGTAAAGCAGGCCTCTGGGTCAGCCCTGCCCTGGGTGTCTGCTGTCTCCGTGCATGTATTCTAATCCCTGTGCTCCACCCAGGCTGGTTCCACCTCAGGCATACCCTTTACTCTGGGAGGCTGCGCTCTGTCCCAGGTCTGTTCTGCCAGCCGCTGCCACTGGAGAAGCTGCCTGGCCTCCCCGGGTTGCCCAGAGAGACTGGGAGTGTTACTTCAAAATATCCCCAGGGGTGTGAGCCCCACCGTCAGTTTTCCTGCTGCTGCCGGTGTCTCAGGGTACCACCTCTCCCTCCTTACTCCTGAGACAGAAAATCAGCAAAGATCAGCAACAGTCCATGCCCCATCTACACCCCTCGAGAAAAGGCCCAAGAAACTGGACTCTATGGGGAACAGGCTTCTAGGTCTCGGGGTGAGAGTGGAGGGGAGTGCCAGAAGTTCAAAATTGCAGGTAAAGAGTACATACAGTTTTATACAGTTTTATGCCTGGCAGGCGAGTGCCATGGCACCCTAGTATGGGAAGAAAGTCCGGTTTTTAGAAGGTCTCTCCTGTAGGGTAAAATGGGAGGACATTTGAATTCTGCTTGCTTATTTGTATGGAGGTATGGAGTATACTGCAAGCCATTCTCATGGGGAAGGGGACTCCCATCCACTTGGTGATGAATTCTGTATCTTTTGTTTGTATCCTTGGGGTTGCAGGTTGCCTCAGCAGGGTTGATGTGTGTTCTTTGACCTTCTCTTTTGGTTCAGATGTGAACCATTGGCTTTCTTGCTAAATTTCTGTCCTTTAACTCTCTTTCTGGATGGGAGCCTCTGTGGAAAGCTGGCTACAGATTGCCATCTTTGCTCCACCTCATAGTGAAAATTTTTGAGGAAGATTTAGTATTAAAAGGAAGAGGTAGGGCATGCCTATTCAGTGATCAGATCATTTTTATCCTTTTGCTTGTAACTTATCGTTAAGTGATGCTTTTGGAGTTGAATTTAAAAAATTGTCTGTTTTGTGAGGTTTAGTTTACTCAGCTAATGTAACTGGTAAATCAACCAATGTAAGCTCTTGCAACTTAAACATCTTACCAGAAGCTAAAAGCAAAAGAAAGAGGAAGTGGGTTACCTATTCCCTCTTCTCCCTCAGGAGACCTTCTATGCAGAAATTCTCTATCTGACATAGAAAAAGCGTAGATGTAAAATGTAACATGTTTTTCATTCTCTAGTCCTGGCATACTACAGAGGGCCAAATGGTTAAGATCGCTGCACTATAATCCAGACTGTTTTGTAATCACTCATCACATTACATTGATGTGGACTACACAGGGCAGCTGTGCCAATTCAATCTGCATATCCAATGTCAGAAAGATGCATTTTGTTCTTAGTACCTAGGTAATGTATTTCAAGAGAAATTCTAATCTTTTCTCCCTATGGTCAGTTGATCATCCTGCCCCTGCCCCTGGATCACTCCTATGCCTTCCACCTCATCCTCCCTCTCCCTTTGGCCTGAAAGACCAGTAGGCAAGAAAATAAAAACGTCCCTTGAGAGGGTGGAACGGCAATGTTCAGATTCATTTTTCCATGTGTCTCATAAAAGAAAGCAAGGACCCTTCTAGTTTCTCTTTTGTTTAGTTCCCCGTGGTCTGCTTCTCCCTCTAATGTACACAGTCTCACACCTTTTGGAATTCTCTCTGAGCTCCCATATAAAGTAATTTTGGTGTTGAAGGGCAGAGGGAGGGAAGCTGTGTGCTCAGAGTGGCCATGTAATACACAACGGCTGATCTCTTCTGACATTTATCTCCACTCGTGAGAGGAGATGGAACAGCTCACTCATGAAGATGAATGTCATACGAGAGCTCTGCCATCATGCATCCTTCTGAGGGATCTCAGGAGAGAGATTTGGTGTTATATAGAATATTAGAATTGCTGCAGACACAGGGAAACCTGGCGACTTGGCTGCTCTGCCTTATTAAATCCTTTTAAGTGAAATGATGCACCCTTGTTAAACAGAGCCATCGTCATTATAAGATTATCTAATTCACTCTCTATCATGGCATTTGCTTATTTCATGCACCCACAGGAGGAAAAATGACTTCCCAGCATATTTTTAAGTACAAATGAAAATAGATTGAGTTCATAACTGTGCATTTGTATACTTTGCTCCTTGTTTCATTGAAGGCTTTATGATTTTAAAAATACAGATCTTTCTGAAGAGAAGTATTTCAGGGGATGAAAAAGCAATGGGGAAGTTTTTTAACTGCAGAGTGGCTAGATCTATGTAGCCTAGGTCATCTTGGATGCAAGATGAACAATCCAGGATCCAGGAAATTTTCAAGAGCACACCTGAGTTTTGCCAGGCTTCTGCTCCATCCAGAAGAGCAGACTGAGCAGAGAAACTTCTTTGAATTAAACTTCCATTACTCATTAATAGCATGACCTGGGAAAATGATCCCAACTTCTCTTAACTTCAGATTCCTTATCTGCAAAATGTGGATAATAATGTTATCTATTTGATGGAACTGTTCTGAAAGTTAAATGACATAAGATAAAATGAACAGGGTTTGGTGCATAGAAGGTATTCAATGAATGCTAGCAATTGTTTTATTTTATTTTTTTATTTTAAATACATGTATTTTATTATTCTTCATTACATTATTTCCCCCACCCCCACCCCTCAGTGTTAAGACGGAATTGATTTACAGAAAAGAATACAGAAAACACTAAAGCTCCTGGTAGAGGGAGAGAATTCAAGTGGGGAGAGAGAAGCAGAAGAGGTATTTTTCATTTGGATCAATGAAGCAAATTACTTGGCCTACAGTTTTCCCAAGTGGTCTTATTAGTTTATATTCCCACTGAGTATAGGTATGGCAAACATGAATGCTTAAATCAATGGAAGAAAAAGATATTTTTCATAAAGAGTGATTAAATATTGGTTATCAATGGATATTAAAAAAATATTTTGGCTATTGACCTAATAACCTATGCCAAGTAAGTCTTTGCAGAACACAAATGAACATAAGAGAAAAACACAAATGTATTAGAAGACAACATAGGTAAAAATAAAAAAGCAATCTGTTAATAAAAATAACACAAATATTTACTTATCAAATAAATCAGCAATGATGAAAAAAATTCCAATAATGAGAATTGGTGACAGCTTGGGGAACAGTGGCTCCCATATTTATAACAGAAAAATAGCACATTAAATTCCAGGAAAAACAATTATTATCTGTTACCAGTTTGAAAATATGCATAGCTTAGACTTAAGGACCACAGTGGGAGCTTTATCTGACATAAATGTTGTGATATATGCCCAGATATGTATCAGCAAGGATACATTGCAGAATTCACAACTTATTTTTTAAAATAAATTTGTATTAAACTGTAATCTATGAAATACCTTTATAAATCATTATCTCACAGTCTGATGAATTACTTTTCATTCATGTAACCACACTGAGATTAGGAAATAGAAGCTCTTTATATTTGTTACCAATCACTCCCTTCCTACAAAACTAGAAATGGCCTGACATTCAATGCCATATATTACTTTTACCTGTTTTAAATTTTGTAAAAAATATATTCTATTATTACTGGCTTTTGTCCAGTCATTATGCCTGTGATATCGATGCTTATGAGATTTACATACCCATTAAGTACAGTATTACTAATATACTTATTTCAATGGTTATATAGTAGGCCATTCGATGAATAACTCAAATTTTATTTATTTATTTTTTAAGCTGGTGATGGACTTTAGATTTTTTCTAGTGCATACTATGATGGGTCATGCTACTATGAACACTCATGTGTATGTCTTTCTACTTATATTAACACACTTGCACTAAATATCAGAATGAAGTTGGTGAATATGCATATATTCTGATTACTGCCAGTTTTCTCAAGTGGTTACATCAGTTTACATTTATCCTAATGTAGGAGAATTCTAATTACTCCACACGTTTGCCAACAAGTTATCAGTCTTTTAAAATTTTAACAACTCTAATGGGTGTGTGCCCATTAGAAGCTGTGATGCCACACCATTTCACAGTGGTTTTAATTTGAATTTTCTTAATAACCAACACAATTGGTTTATAATATGGGACATTTGTGAAGTGCTGGTTCAAGGCTTCTGTCTATTTTTTATTGAATTGTCTATTTTTTTTTAAACATGGTCTTGCCCTATTCCCAGGCCCAGTGTGCAGTGGCATTACTGTAGATCACTCCTGGGCTCAAGAGATCCTCCTACCTAGCCCTCCCAGTAGCTGGGACTATAAGCACACACCAGTAGACCTAGATAGTTTTTATTTTTTAATTTTTTGTAGAGATGTGGTCCCATTAATGCACAGGCTGGTCTTGAACTCCTGGGCTCAAGCCATCCTCCTGTCTCAGCCTGAATTATCTTTTTCTAAGTAATCTCTAAGAGTTCTTTATATATTGAAATATATCTTTTTATCATCTTAATGATAAGTCATAACCATTATGGTTTATATTTATTTAATATTATCTTATCAAAGAAGAGTTTCTAATTTTAATATAGTACTAGCTGTACCTTTACCTTTCGTTTGTACTTGGGTTTTTCCTCTATGATACATAGATTCTAACCACTTGCAGCATAACTGAAATTGTTTTTAATGAATTTCTATGTGCTCATCCATATCAAAACTTATCTCATACACTTGTTTAACTGCATGTAAGCTGAGTTGGCTTGTCTATAACTTTCTCGAGAGCAGGGATAAGGCCCATTTTCTTTGGTATCTGCAGCATCAGCTAACTAACATATGTGATGCGTAGGCACTAAAACACTGTGATTAAAGTTCTTCTTAGTTATAAATTAGTAAAGTATTTTTGAGCTTCATACACACTAGCTTTGCTCTCTGAATTTCTGTGGGACATCTCAACACAAATATTGCTTTTTTTTAATTTTAGCAATCTCTTTATAACTCCAATATTTTTGCATTTCCAAAGTCACTACACTCAGGCAAAAATACTATGGCCATGAAAGTGGTTCAAAATATACAGGTGGGGCTCGGCGCCTGTGGCTCAACGGGCTAAGGCGCCAGCCACGTACACCTGAGCTGGCGGGTTCGAATCCAGCCCAGCCCGCCAAACAATGATGGCTGCAACTAAAAAATGGCCAGGTGTTGTGGCGAGCGCCTGTAGTCCCAGCTACTTGGGAGGATTAGGCAGGAGACTCACTTGAGCCCAGGAATTGGAGGTTGCTGTGAGCTGTGATGCCACAGCACTCTATCCAGGGTGACAGCTTGAGGCTCTGCCTAAAAAAAAAAAAAATATATATATATGTATACATATACATATATATATACATACATACATACAGGTGGGGGCTCATAGTACTCCAGAGAGATGTCCTTTTTGGGTAGTACAATAAAAAATCTCACAAACATTTCAATACATGGAACAGTGTACTCCTATATCCTCCAACAAAACATGACAAGCTTGCTAATTAAGTAGCAATGCAACTTTTCAATAAGTTTTTCATCTCTCAGAGCTTAAATTCTTATTTTCAAGGTGAAGTTACTAATGTCTACATTTCATGATTGGTTTGAGGATTCATGAAAGAATATATGTAAAGAAATAAAACATAAGTGACATTTTTAGTATATGAAATGATTATAGTTAAAATTATTAAAATTAATTGGGCTGTCTAGGTGGACAGTTAAATTTCTTACAATGTTATAGAAACATAAATAATATATTCACTGCTGTGCTATATCCTAATTTATGTTCCTAGATCTAAAATTTCTGGATAAGGCAATGAAAACATGTTGAACTGTTCACAAATTACCAGATGGCTTTCCACAAAGACCATAGTGACCTATTTCCTCCTCAGTAGTGCTCGAGGATTTATAACTGCAGATATTTGTCAATATCATAGGCGATGTAAGTCTACTGTGTTGCTAAATAAAGTTTAATTCTTTTGGTTGCTAGTATATTTAGTTGATGTATTTGTGTTTCCTATGTTCATTTACTTGCACTATTTTTTTTTTCAACTTTGGCAGTTTTATTTCTATGGCATCTGTGCATAGCACGGAAAACAACACTTTGTCACTAGTTTTACAAATATTTTCAGTTTGCTGTTTGCCTTGAATATTATTTGGTTTTGACATCGAGAAGGTTGGCCTTTTTATGTACACACACATATCATTTTTTCCCTTTTGATTTCTGCTTAGTTTCTCACCATCAGAAGGGGTTATATAAATGCTAAATTATACTTTTATTCAGAAATTATGCTTTTACTATTTTAAATTAAACATTTATATCCATGAAGAAAGTTGAATAGTAAAGACTTAATATTTAACATATTACAGCTGAAAATGTTTAACCTATTTTTAGTACAAGAATTTGAAAAATTCTGCTTTTCCCCTTACTCTCTATCTTAAATGGGCATCTACATAAAATTTAATCTCCTTACAAAACCCAAAGATGTTTTCTATCTATAACATTGTATTGCTTTTTTAAAAAAAATAATTCATTTTCCATGTCTATAATGATTTAAAATTGAAGCTTAGATTTTCTCTATCAGATCAAAGCCATACAGTTTAGGAGTGTGTGTGTGTTAAACTAGTTATTGGAAAGCCATAAAATGATACAAGGACTTATAATAAGAAATTGGGCTTCAAATAATTTGGATTTACAGAAAACAGGCCACAAATCAGTGGGGATAAAATAAAGATAATACAATACTGAACAATAAAAGACCATCTAATTGCATAGTTTAATATTTCTCTTTTGGGGGCAAGGCACAATTATAAGAGGGACTTTACCTAATATATATATGTATATATTTCTAATACTTCACACATTTACTTGCCAATCCTAAATACACACACACACAGAGTCACACAAACTGTTGTCCTTATTAATCTGAGAATTGTGAACCAGATTACATTTTTTTGTTATACATGTGTTTTAATAATTGTTTAGATTTGTGCATTAAGTTATAAATATTAATTTAGATTAAATTCATTTTATTGGTTTACATTTAGATTTTATATTATTTTATTGTTTTTAAAATTCACTTCTCAATATTTATTTCATGATTTACTTATTTTTGAGTTACTTCCTTTCCTTCAACAGTCAATTGACATATACCTAAATAAATTTTTTTCTGTAAGAACACAAGTTCTTGTATATGAGAATGATAAAAGACACATAGTTAAATAAAAAGTGTACTCAATTTTAGATTTTCTAGTCACAAACCTTTCCTTTCAATACATAGTAACTTTTATCTAATAGTTAGTGTGTGTTTTTTCTTTACATCTAGTAAAATTTACTTTTATCTTGAAATAAAAATAGTTTACCAGGAATTTTCTAAGTATTACATTGCCTTCGCTTTGTTTTGCCCTTTAAATACTTTAATTCTGCAAACATATGTTCTTTATATAATTTTAAAGTTGGCTTCTTTGTTGTTATTTGTTTATTGGGTTCCCTAAAGTGTCTCTGTTATTACACTTTCTTCTTTCCTTTTTTTTTTCTTTGTAAACACAAAATGATTATATTTTTATTTGGCTCTCCGATTTTCTTTATTTTCCTAGTCAATTATTCTGTAGTTGGGAAGATTTCTCCAAAAAGTAAGGAGATATTGCAAAATGGTAAGAGCATTCTCTTGTTAGCAAGGCTGATACAGATTTTGTCATTTCATTCTCTTCTGCCTTCCAAGTTAACTTCTGTGAGCTTTACCCTTTGCTAGTTTATAAAATAAAATGCAATATTAACATCTTTACCAAAGATTTTCTAATTAACTTAGGAAATTCTATTAAAATATGTAGCACAATCCTCTTACTAAATTTTAAACATTAGTTATTAATAGTTTTTCAGCTTTATTTCTCTGCATCTTAAATTCTATTTTTCTGCCCTATTATTTAACTTTTATTTTCTCCTTTATCAGGATTTTTTACTTCACCTTTGGTCCCATATTTTATAGATTCCATGCTTCTTATTTTATTTTCAGCCCAAACATATTGTTTTTACAATTTACCTGTGTCTTCTAGTATATCTTGTTAAAGACATGCTACCCACCCACATGTTTTATCTTGAGTAAAAAGACTTCGCCAATGTTTCAGAATCTCTCATGGAATTCACATGTATTTAGACCTGTATATCTAGGTTGATGATTGCTGATCTTTTTTTTTTTTTTTGCGACAGGGCCTCAAGATGTCTATATTTTAGAGCTATCTATATCTTATTTTTAGAGTGCCGTGGCATCACAGCTCATAGCAACCTCCAACTCCTGGGCTCAAGCGATTCTCCTGCCTCCCCAGTAGCGGGGACTACAGGCGCCCGCCACACCACCCGGCTATTTTTTTGGTTGCAGCCATCATTGTTGCTTGGCAGGCCCTGGCTGGATTTGAACCCGCTAGCTCAGGTGTATGTGGCTGGCGCGTTAGCTGCTTGACCCACAGGGACCGCGCTGATTGCTGATCTTTTAACTAGAAAGTTTCACGTGTCTTTGGTGATAAGGCAGAAAATCTGTTATTTATCCCTGTCTGTACATTTTCCCCTTCCTCCTTCAAGACTATAGAAATCACACTCCAGTGTTGGCAAAATTCAGACTCAGATCCCCTGTTTCCAGGGCCGATGCCACATATCATCCCTTTTATATCTCCAAAAATATTTCAGCAGGGCCACAGATCCAGTTAACAGCAGCTCTCTGCCATTTCAATCCAGACCTACTCTAAGTTTAAAAGTAGGAAAATAACAAGATAAGAGAGGTGTTAGATGAAGTTCTGTTTTCATGTGTAAATAAAATTGATGGGAGACAGAGGTTACATTCTTCTGCATATGAAAATCCAATATTTCCAGCACCATTATTGAGACGTTTCCCTTTCCCAGCATATTTTGTTCTTGTTTTTGTTGACTTTGTCGAAGATGAGTTGGCTGTAAGTATGTGGGTTTATGTCTGAGTAATAGTAAAAAGAATTTATACTAAAGAAAACATAATACCACTAAAGAGTACCAACATATTTGGCAAACTGACTTTGCATGTGAATAATTCTATATTTCTAGATTTATATGTACACATTGCTGATAAAAATTCCCAAGGCATGGTTTCTATGCAGGGGGCCTGGTCCAGTACACATGAAACTGACCTGTCAGGTGTATTCATTCAGAATTAAAAGAACCTGAGCTTTTAGAAAAAAGTCAGATGTTTCACATCTAAAAGATAATTGGTAAATTGGTAAACTCATAGTCCCTGAGTGATTTTTCTTTTTAGGAAAATCCTCCTGGCCTGATTTTTAACCAATATTCCAGAGCCATTTCTGCTTGTGATGAAAATCTGGAGATGAGGTTGCTTAGATACAGCAAATCCTGTATAGCCAAGGGGAAGCTGAAGGTCAAAGAGTGAATTAGATTGATGCCTTGTTCTTCTTTGAAAACAGAATTTATTTGTTTTGCTGACAGAGTAGGAAAATATGAAAAGTCAGGAAAGGAAAGACATTATTTTGCTATAGAATGATTCACAAAGAAATAACAGATATATTATAGGAATAATCAACATGGAATGGAGAGACTATGAACTTAAACATTTTCTGGTTTTTTTTTTTTTTTTCCCATCACAATGATGGATCAAGTGACTATTTCAATGGGGGGAAAATCTCAAAGTAACCCCAAAATAAATGACTACTGGAGGGCAAACAGAATTATATCACGACACTGATTTAAAAGCAGAACCAAAGTATGGTAAAGCTAAGCCCTGAGCTGTGTAAAATAACCTCTGTGTATAAAGTCAACAACACAGGTGCCTCCTTAAATTTATTTTTGAGACACTTGTTTCTATACTTATTTTATGATAAAAATTAGATAATTTTTTTTTTTTGAGACAGAGCCTCAAGCTGTCACCCTGGATAGAGTGCTGTGGCATCACAGCTCACTGCAACCTCCAATTCCTGGGCTTAAGGGAGTCTCTTGCCTCCACCTCCCAAGTAGCTGAGACTATAGCCACTACAATGCCCGGCCATTTTTTGGTTGCAGCCATCATTGTTGTTTGGCGGCCCGGTCTGAATTCGAACCTGCCAGCTCAGGTGTATGTGGCTGGCACCTTAGCCGCTTGAGCCATAGGCGCCGAGCCAAAATTAAATAATTTTATAAAAATAAATAGAAATTATACGAAATAAAATATTTTTATAAATATAAAGTAATATATATTTTATATATTTATAAAAAGAAATATAAAATAATAAACAACATGAATAAAGTCCCAACACTCAAAGGGAAAATATTTTTCAATAACTCTAATAATTACATTTCTCAAAAAATCTCATATAGCAAATAATATTGTGGAATACAAATTTTAATGATGTAGCTCATGGAAATATTGATATAAAATATACAATTCATCTTTATTTTCCATTTTGTTTTTGCTTATTTCATCTTGAAGGAAAAAGAATGTGTATTTTCCAGCATAAGCGAATAATACTTTTCTGTTGGCTATCTATACTTTAGTTAAACTTTCTCATTCACTTTTAATATTGTAGAATACATACACTATAGAAACATTTCCTCAAAAATTAAAGAATGTGTACATTTGAGGGCACAGTGACTCCAAATTACTTGAAAAGTAACCTTCACCATGATGGAATGCCACAGAAGGACCCAAAGTTTCACTTTTAGAAAATAACAAACTCATTTACTATGTGAAAACAATTTTGATCCGTATTTAGAAGATGTTACATTAATCAGGTGGATAAAAATATCTCCGATTGTATGGGAAGCCCGCACACTGTACTCCAAGCTTGAATCATTGTACACAGTTATGACTCAATAAAAAAAAAAAAAGAAAATAACAAACTGCAAGGCCCTTAACAGGCTGAGTCTCAATAAGCCACAACCTTGGAGAGAAAGTTACAGCCCACACGAGTCCTCTCGCGGAGCCCCAGGTCTCCAGTCAGAGGTGGCCTAGGTCTAGCTGGAGCTGCGTCCGAAGGCCCTGAACAGATTCAGAAGCAGGATACAACGTGGGTCGGGTAACAGTCGAGAAAGGTGAGAAGAAAGTAGCTTGGATAGAATGGCCCAGAGAGTCAGATGAATGCAAAGGAGAAATGGCGTAACCGGATCACGAACCCCAAATGCACAGAGAGAGCAGGAAGCAGGGTCAAGTGACATGGAAACAAAAAGGAAATATGAAAAGAAGTCGGCAGCAAACAGACAACAGTGACATAAAATGGACCTTAAGCAAAGTTCAGCAATTTTTGAAATATAATTCTTTCTACTTTTCACATTAAATAAGCTAAAATGGCACAAAGGAGGACTGGGGCAGGGACCCTGTGGCCTTTCAGGTCTTAAGTGCAGCCTTTTAGCTGAATCCAAATTTTACAGAACAAATCCTTTTGTTAATATATTTTTGCTCATCTTTCATCTTCTTATTTTATTTTTATAAACAACTTATTAAAGATACCAAAGGATAAGCTAAGTTTCAACAAAATAACCCTCCCAGGTTGACCAGCACCAGTAGAACATTAGTAAGCCCCAGGGGTAAACTGATGGCTGCTATGCTCGTGATTTAGTTAAAACTACCCCTGCCTGACTGCGTGCGGCTGGTTGGTGAGAGTTTACGGGGGTTAAGTACAATGGTTGGTAGTCAGATTTTGGCAACTGTGAACTGTAGTTCTGTTTGAAGTGGAATTAGTGAATAGTTGCACAGCTTGACAGTATTTTTTAATTATTATTATTATTATTTTTTTTGCAGTATTTGGCTGGGACAGGGTTTGAACCTGCCACCTCTGGTATATGGGGCCAGTGCCCCACTCCTTGAGGAACAGGTGCCACCCACTTGACAGTTTTTTTTTTTTTTAATTCCATTTAATAGCCATCATGTCAGAGAAGACCAAGAGAATGCCGAAGGAAGGAAACAGATTTTTAATGAGAATCGGTAATTGCATTATCATGTTTCTGCTCCAGATAAGATTATTTGCTTGCGTTATAATACTGCAATATCACGTGAAAGAAATTTGATGCTTGTCAGCCTTTAAACACTCATGAAGGAGCACAGATATTTTAAATTATAGGAAGAGATGGAAAAGGCTATATTGCCAACATTAAAAGATGAAAAACAAAAGCAAAAACAATGTTTTCAAACAGCAATAAGACCTGAAAGTAATGCGACTGAAACACCTTGTAAGGCAGCTTACATATTTGGGGAAAAAGGGAAGCCATTCAGTTATGTAGAAATTATGAAGGAATGTACTTTGAAACTGTAGGATACTTAGACTGGATAATATTGCAAACAATAAACAACTGCCTTTTACAAGGAGAACCATACTAACCAATGGCATGAATTAACCTTCAACTTAGCAGTACAACTTCCCACAATACTTGAGAAGAAAAATCTGTATTACTTAATCACTTTGGAAGACTCAACTGATATTACTGACTTGGTGCAGGTTTTATACTTCATCCAGGTTATAACAGGAGATTTACTTTTCTACAAAGAGTTCTGTTCTTTCTGGACAATAAGAACGTGAGTAATAGGTACCCTCAACCATTTTCAAGGTGAATGTCATAAAGTTGGGACGAAATTTGGTAAATGTAGTGAGTGTACATATACACGGTAAACATCTGTAACAGAAAAACATGAAAGGTTGATTGAACATATTTAAAAAGTAGTAACAGATCCATGTGCTCTCATTCCCTTTCACTGTAAAATCTCTGTGCTAAAGCAACTATTTGAAGTACACTTTGCAACAGGTTATAAGTACTGTTAATTATATTCCTGGAAATGCAACATGGCATCAGTATTGACAGTTTCATAATATGCTAAAATTGAAGAAGGATGTATTTGGAGTGGAATTGCCGTACATTCTAAAGTGCATTGGTTAACGCAGGGACAGGTGTTAACCAAAATATGTCTGCAAGAACAGGGTGTTAGATTGCATAAAGAACAGAATCTGCAATGTAAAGTACTGCAAGACTATTTCTGTAGGAATGCAGCATTTCTGTGTGGTATCCTGTCAAACCAAAAGAACTTGGACATTGCTTTGCAAGGTAGTATTAATGCTGTGTGTGATATACAGCGATATTCCAACATTTAACAACAACAACAAACTTTCTTCTTCCTCAAAAAATAAATTCTGATGAACATTTTCCCCGGTTAGCAAAGGTCATCAGTGAGCAGGATGATATATGCAAATTATTTGAAGAACACACAGCTGTTAGAGATCTATTAATTGGAGAAAACAAGGAAAGCATCACTAGCTTGGAGAATCATGCTATCACACTAAATTAGCATTTCAGCCTCATCTAGTTGATATCACCAAGATACCTAAAGGACAATGCAGATGGAATTGATTGAGTTCTCAATAGATGACATTTTAAACTACTTGTTTGATGGTAAAAAAGATCCAATTCAAATATGGAAATGCAGCCAGTAGGATACACGTGCCTTCCACGGTGTGCCTGTAAAATGCTTTCTTGTTTTTCAACCGCTTATTGCTGTGAATCTACACTCTGCTATCTAAACAAATCATGATGCCTTTAAAGACACAAATGACTAGTACCCACTAATGACCCACCGAGGTCCATCAACTGAAACTCTGCACCTCCAAGCTGCAACTAAATGATCAAATGCTCTCCAACAAGAAGCAGAGACAACAAAGTCATTAAAAGGTTGGTTAATTTTACAATTGATAAAGTTTTCATTTTTTGAAATTTTAAGCACATAGTAGAGTTTTTCAAAATATATGGATATTTAAGTGTGCCTAATTAAAGTTTCCATAATGTGGCCTTCTAATGTGAAAAGATATTGCTATAGATTTATTCTTCTCTGAGTTTCATGACATCTGAAGAAATTTGTAAGATATAAACTCAACTTTGTCTTGGAAACTTACTTTCTATGTCCTAGTATTGCAAATTCTACTAGTTTCTAGAAATCTTTAGTCTAAGAGGCAATAAACCTAATCACAAATATGACTTAGACCTTTCCAGAAAAAAGATCAAGAAAATAGAAGTGAATATTATTTCTGTATGAAATATAAATGTGACCATAATCTAGAGTAAAATAATTTTTACTAAAATTTTAAGTAATAACAGATATTCTGTGGTAATAACAGAATCATGTCTGCAAAATTCATGAGACCAGAAGCAAAACTCACAGGACAAACATAAATCCACAAACCATCAATTTTGATTTATTGTGAAGAATTTTTATGTAATGATGTTAATAATATTTATCATATGTAAGAAAAAATTAGAATAAGCTTTCAAACAAGTTTAAAAAAAGAAAAATACACTACAATAAAATAAATATCCATTTGTAACTATCATGATTAGAAGTTTTATACATGCGTTCATTCCTGGGCAAGACAATATAAAAGAAACCTATTCACTTTTCTTAAAAATTTAATTTGCATTGAGACAAGAGTTATCCAGTTAGGGTAACTGCATCCTTACTAACTATAATAGCTTTTTCTAAATTTTATACTATATTTTTGATATTCTGAAATACCATTATATCATTACCAAAATTCGTTTCTTTTTAATCAATGGTTAGAGGAATTATTTTTCTGAGTTAATTAATTCATATATGTAAAAAATTTGTAGTAATGGTTTTAGGGCATCCCTTTTTGATTCTTATGTTTTTAAATGGGTTTGGTTTCATTGCTTCCTATAATGTCTGGTGTTTGAATAGCTAATCTTCACAATGTTTAAGCAATTACTTTATTCATGAATCCTTTCTGTTTCAGTACTGACAATTATTGTGATCTTACATTTTTGGAAGCAAAATGCTTCTGAAATATTTGGAAACTGTTTAGAGATAAGATATAAAAATACAATTGTAGGAAGAAATGTAAATAATTTCATAAAAAAATGCCAAGCCTCTGAGATCTTATTTGTGATAAGAAGTATCTATTAAAGAGATACAGAGATTTTAAGTTATGTAAAATTTTAAACGTTAATAAGAAAAAAACTATCATCAACAAAATCTGGATATAAATGACAGATTTGGGGGATAATAACATTTATCACAATAAGCCCGATAACTATAATAATACTAATATAAATTAATAATAATAATATTTCCTCTAATAGGCATGAAAAAGTATTTTTATAATGAAAATAATACATAAAATTATGAAGAGACAAATAACAAATAAATAAATACACATGGACTATGAACATTTGAAACAAATGCTCAGGTTCTCTAGATTTTGGTTGTAATGGATGCATATATTAGAAGAATGTATCAGATCTATATTTGAGAACCTGTAGCGATTTCCAGCAGGCATTTTTTGAAAAGATAAACAAGATACTTAAAATTTGTTATGTAATTATTCTATTTTTAAAGGAACACATACAAACACATTACATGTGTTCATTCTTTATCACAAGAATTAAGAATTAAAAGTCAGAGTACATATCAATATTGGGGAAAGAGCTGAAAGAGGAAGGCAGAAAGCAAAAAGAAGAAATAAGCACCATAATATTTCATGAATAAATCAGTAGACATACTCATATGGGAAATTACCTACTAATTATTATACGTGAAATGACCTAGTAATAAGTTCCTAAATATATGAATAAAATTAGCTATGACTGTGTGGTAGGATTTAAAGAAATTTTTATTTCCTTCTTCACAACTATACACATAGTATTATATATAGTCAGTAATAACAGGGATTGGTATGGATTCCACCCGGAAGGATCAAAGTATTTAAATTATCTTTTTGTTTAAGTTAAAGTCATAAATCAAACAGATCAAAATCATCTTCTCTTTAAGGGGGGGGTGGTCTCAGGAATCCACATTCCAGTGACAATAAAAGAAAAAAAAAAGTTTCTTCCTATTCCCCTGTTCTTTATTTAAGATCTTAGGGTAGGACAAAAACTATTGAGAAAGTGACTCTTCAGATAAAAGAGGAAGATGGCTACTTTGCATGGTCCGGGCCTTAGAAATAGACTAAGGCTTTTTGATGTTGCTTATTGCTGCATTTGGCATGCCATCCAACCCGTTAGGATGTTGGAGACTGACCTGAGAGCAATCCCTAGAGCCAAGCTGCCAAGATGTTGGGTATTAAGCTGCGAACTAGCCCTACTCAACTGAGACTCCAGCCAGGAGGAGCTACTTATTCCTGTCTTTCTATTATGCAATCAGTGAAAACCTGTGGAGTTAGATGCTGTGTGGGAAATTAGTCAGTGTGTGACTTACAGTCATTGCTAATTTCTTATAGTCGTTGCTATATTTCCTTCTTTCTTTTTTTTTTAATCTAATACATACCCAGTAAAATGCTTAGTACTATAAAAGATAAATATCCAAATTTCTGTGCCTCAATCTAACAGTTGCTTATTTTGCACTCAGAAGACCTTCAGGGGTAACAAAGGGTGACAGAGACATTTCTGTGTTCTACTCATAGCTTCCCCAATCCTCCGGGGGAGAGTGGAGATTTTATAGGGGATTGAGCACAAAGGAAAGAACTTTAGGTTCTAGAGCAATTCAGTTCCTGATTTACTCATTGAATAAACATTTATGGAGCCCACCACACTAATCACTAGGCAGATATTAGGATGCATGAGAAATCTTTACAGCATTCCACTGCTTCCTATCAAGAGTGGTTTAGAGAGTGAGAAAGTTCAGAACATTACTAATTATAATATTGTAAATACGAATACAGTTCCAAGAGAACACAAAAAATGAAACACAGCCATTTTGTCTACGCGTTGAGGAAATCTTCATTGATTTAAGATATTCCTTGAATAATACCATAGTCTAAAATCTATCAGAGAAAGAATGTCTGTGACCTATTTTGTAAAAGCATTTCCTACATGCCTGGCCTATCTGTCACTTTCATCTCCTATCTGCCTGGGATACAGTATAGCACCTGACACTTCCCCTCCCCCCCACCCAAATCCTTCAAACGTATCCTGCATTAACTCTGAATATCTCTCCCTAATTTGTCTTATACAAGCAATTGTAGTCAGATTCTCTCAATAACATAATTGTGGAAAAAGTGAGAATTGAAATTTTAATTTGTAGAATCTGTAGGAAACACTTGGAATTAATTCAAGGTATTGATAGTCTATGTTCAACTTTTAGTGAAAGTGAGCAAATGAAGATACATGAGAAACGGAAAGAAAAGAAGCTGAAAAGTGTTTTTAAGAAACAATATTATTTAAGGCAATGTGTTTTTTACTGAACAAAAACAATGGATGTTTTCCTTAAATTGGTAATTACCGATGTGTATCAGAACAACTTTGTAACGAGCAATTAGTACAATTTAATGAATAGTATGAAGAGGGAATAATATACTTTATTCTAGCAATGATATCCAAGACATTGAAAGTTAAAAAAAGAAAAGAAAGAAAGAAAAAGAGTACCGGTATTTAATCACAGTGCTTATAAAATTGATTTTCCTATATCTGACAAGCTTTATAGAAATGTCTGCAAAAGAATAACTATTGAAAGCCAAAGGAAATAGATTATGAAACACGATTCTTCACTTGGTATGCAGGTATAATCTCAGGTGCAATTCAGGTAAAAGTGAAGAATTCAATTTGAAAGTTCCATTTGTTACAACTGAAGATTGTGATTAAGGAACCGTGAACATTTTTTCTTTAACATTTCATTTTTTCTTCACAAAAGCAGTCTACTATAATTTTCTTAGTTTTCTTCCCTTTTGAATATGTTGTTACCTAGGTTAGATTTTTATTTTTTAAGTGTAAGGAACCTACGATCAACTTTTTCTGAAGAACCACTATATCTTACCAACAAGGACCCATAAATATTTTTAAATTCACAGTGTTATATAGAAAATTTTAAAGAATACACAAAATACATTTATAAATAATAGTCATTATGCCTGTGCCCATCATTTAAAAGAATGTCACTTAAAATTAATTTTTGCACATTTAGTCTTGGAAATATTCATTCTATTTTTAAACTCTTAATACATTATACTGTGTGGTAATAAACTACTGCCCTGGCTAGTCATTTACCATTGCTTTTATATCCCTGAGTAGATTATTATTCCATTGAAAGAAGGGACTTCATCTCTATTATCATATTCACCACAATAATCAGCGCAGTGCCCCAAACCTAGTAGGTGTTCAGTTATTATCTGCTGAACTCACCAACGCCTTCTCAACGTGACAGTCATTACTCTTCAAACAACTGTCATAAAGCAAACACTTGGTAAATTTTTGTCAGCTACTTTCTGAGTAGTCCTAATAATTCTCTGAAGCAGTGTGAGGTAAATTGGGGGTGAAGCTATAAAGGTTCTGGTCTTCCCTTTAACACTCTTTCAGAGTGTCTTCACTGTTTTTTTTTTAAAGGACATGTAGATATAGTATAATGAGAATGGTAGCATTTTAATTTTCACAATGTAAAGTGCAGGTTATTGCTGTGTGCTTTACCTTACAGATCCAGATGATGTCACTTAATCACATGTACCCTCATATTAACCTGAAATAAATCGAAAATATTTTTTTCCACAATGATTCCATTAATAACTTTTATCTTCCTCTATGATTGTACCCTTTAAGCCACTTTCCTCTTCCTTCTTTCCTCTTCCTCCCTTCCCAGTCATACTCTCTGTCTTCCCACTTTCCACCTTCGTGTGATCAAAATTTTTAGCTTCCACCTGTAAGTGAGAACATGCACTATTGATCTTTCTGAGCCTGGTTCATTTCACTTGATATAATGTCTTCCAGGTTCATCCATGTTGCAAATGATAGGATTCCTTCCCTTTTAGGGATGGATGGTATTTCATTGGGTGTAGATATCTTTATATTACCCTTTCAACTACTGTGGACATTTAAGTGGATGCTGCGATCGACAGGCAAGTGCAGGGATCCCTTTGATATATTGATCGATTTTCCTCCCTTTGGGTGGATACGCAATAGTGGGGATTGTTGGATCAAATGGCATTTCTATTTTTAGTTTTTCTGAGACATCTCCATACTGTTTTTCCATACAGGCTTCCCCTGTTTATAGTCACATGGATAGTGAGTAAGACTTCTCTTTTCTCTGGAACCCTCCCCAACATCTGTTATTTTTTGTCTTTTTGATAAGAGTCATTTGGACTGGGGTAAGATAACACCTTACAGTGGTTTTGATTTGCATTTCTCTCATAATTAGTGATAGTAAGCATTTTTTCACATCCTTTCTGTCTGTCCAAGTATACATCTTCCTTTCAGAAATGCCTATTCATGTGCTTTGCCCATCTTTTAATAGGATTATTTGTTGGTTGGTTGCTTGCTTGGTTTTTCCTGTTGAGTTGTCTGAATTCCTTATAGATTCTGAATATTAATCTATCAAATGTATAGATTGCAGATATTCCTTCCAATTCTGCAGGCTGTATGTCCACTCTGCTTTTTATTTCTTTTTGCTGTACAGAAAATTATTAGTTTAATTAAATCCCACTTGTCTATTTTTGTTTTTAGTGCCTTGCTTTTGAAATCTTAGCTATAAATTCTTTGACTAAACCGATGTCTGGAGAATTTCCTCTAGGTTTTACGTTAGTACCTTTGTAGTTTTAGTCTTACATTTAAGTCTTTAATCCATTTTGAATTGATTTTTGTATATGGTGAAAGGTGAAGGTCAAATTGCATTCTTTTTTTTTTTGAGTTGCATTCTTTTGCATGTGGCTGTTCAGTTTTACCCACTCAGTTTATTGAAAACAGAATCCCTGAATGAGTATTGCCACTATGTTTCAAAATACACATTAATTACTTCTATATGTGAGAAAAAACTACATAATTTTAATAATTATGGCATAAAAAGTTAGTCTTTTTTTTTTTTTTTTTT
>CAUYRH010018591.1:0-14471 GCA_963574655.1 Perodicticus potto
AAGATAAAAACTGACAATATTTACTTTATAAAGATATTTCGTAACCAAATTAATGAGCTTAGAAAATATCCTTTTTCACTTGTACCCTTGTAAGATGCACCGTGAAAATTACTAAATGTAGCATATAAATGTCTTCATATAGTGATTAAAAGGCTACGAAGGCTAAAAAAAAAACAACAAAAAAAAAAATATCCTTTTTGAGTGCTGGAAATATGAAAGGACCCCACAAGGAGGGCAATCATATGTCCTGGTTTTCGCTTTTTAAGGATAAGTTGTTATTCTTCATTTTATTAAGATAAGCTGGGTTGGCTTTGATAAATTTCTTCTTTGCTGGCTTCTTCTGTCATAGTCTGGACTAGCAGTTTGTCATCCCCAGGAACAACAAAAAGATTTCTAATTTTAACATGTGTTAAGATATGAAGGACAATGACCAGCCTGTCTGTATATTCCCAACTCTTTCCAGCTCCAACTTCCCTTCAAAGACTGCACGCATTGTGTTTGCTGACAAAACAAAGAGCTCTCAGACCTCAGCAGCTAAGAACAGTCAACTCCTCCTGTGCTAGACGCACAAAGCTGTCAGGCCCCCAGTGATTGGGGTAGTAGGAAATATGGGAAATTATGGCTTGTGGTGGAGGAAATATGTATGGAAAAGAGAGGATGGATTGCTCTGTTCTGTAGAGAGTACTCTGTAATTTTTATCATTAATTGTATGGCTTAATTCTACAATTACATTGCATTATTTGGAAAACCTTTTTTATTACATTTTGGAATAAAGCCTTTTGGCAGCGATAACAGAGAAAAAAGAAATCGATGCTTAATGAAATGTTAGGTATTGAATTTACAGTTCTTAAAAAAGTTGGTGATAAACATGTAACTTGCACAAGACGTCTGCTGGCATTCACCACCCCTTGAGGGGACTGTAAACAACATAACCTATATAAATTTGCTGCAGTAGCCTCTGTGTCCACTTCAAATTTTGTTTGCATTTTATTTAAAATTAGTTTGAAATTTAGAACTTAAGTATTCAAAGAGTGATGTAGCAAAAACATTCATATTTTGAACATATAACAAATTATAACTATTGAAAATAATGCTTACACACAGGAACATATTGAAATGGATCATTACAAAAGGTGTGAATTAAACAATGAGAGCTCAAGTGGTGCAAAAGTCTTAATTTGGAATTTTGTAATTGCACGTTGGAATATCTTGAGTTATAGAAGGAATGTTTTGTTAGAACTCCTCTCTTTAATTGAATAAATTTAAATATTTTGAAAACTTGAAATTTGGCTAAACATTTGAAAATAATAATAGAGATAATTGTTAATGCTTTTTTGCCTATAGAATATTTGTTAAAGGAAGGTATTCTGTAATAAATACAAGCAAAAAACATTACCTATAGGAATATTTATATGTTTTGGTACAAAAATATTAAAATTGAGAATATACCCTATGTAGCATAATTTGCTTTTTGCTTCCAGAAACTTCAGAACTTATACAGAAATTTTTTTTTCAGTTAAAAATGCTACAGCATACAAAAAATGTCAGTGCAAATGTTCATGATGTATTCTCTATTTTTTTTCTTTTTTTTTTTTTTTCTTTTTTTTAGACAGAGCCTCCAGCTGTCACCCTGGGTAGAGTGCTGTTGGCATCATAGCAACCTCCAATTCCTGGGCTCAAGCAAGTCTCTTGCCTCTGCCTCCTAAGTAGTTGGGACTACAGGTGCCCGCCCACCACAAGGCCTGGTCATTTTTTGGTTGCAGCTGTCATTGTTGTTTGGCGGGCCCAGGCTGGATTCGGACCCGCCAGCTCAGGTGTACGTGGCTGGTGCCTTAGCCCGTTGAGCCACAAGTGCTGAGCCAAAGAAATAATTTTTTTTTTTTTTTTTTTTTTGCAGTTTTTGGCCAGGGCTGGGTTTGAACCCGCCACCTCTGGTATAGGAGTTTGGCACCCTACTCCTTTATTCCTTTGAGCCATAGGCACTGCCCTCCATTTTTTTTCAAAATCAAAAACAATAAGACTATGTAGAAATATTTTATTTTCAAAGTAATAGTATCGGCATGGTAGTAAAGATAGCTATGGATAAGAAACTGTTTAAATAGAGAGGGTGCCAAAAAAAGTTACACACATTTTAAGAAAAGAAATGAACTATCAATTTGTATACTCAAGTCACGTTTGACCGCTGCAATTACAAGAAGTGCTCAGTATGACTTGCAGTCATCTTTTATTACTTGGTATATATTGAGTATGAAAATTTTTATAGAGCGTTTTCCTTTCTTAAGACGTATAAACATTTTTTGGCACCCTCTGTATATGGAAAAATGTTTTTTTTCTGCTTATGCTTTTCCTAGACTACTTTCTTTTAGTAAATTTTTATAGGGATTACTAATACATCTTAACTATTATTAAATATTTTCTTATGATTTCTTAAAATCAAGGACATCATTCCTAAAATCAATGTATTATCATAGCAGGGAAGAAAAGATTGCTTACATTTAATGCTCAGATGCTATTTAGAAGTTTTTAAATGTTGGTTCACTGTATAAAATATGTACCAATTTTATTTTCAGAAAATCTTATTTTGAGAGTAGGTATTGAATGAAACGTTTTATTGATTTACTGGTATATTAAAACAAAAGGTCAATTTTTAATTATTTTGAAAATTATATAATTTAATTATTTTTATTGCTCTCATTCACTATTAAATATGCCCTGTTTGGATGATAAATTATACGGCTTCCCATTTATGATGGCTGGATCCGGGAACTTGATTACAGTATGAACTCAGGCTACTTCTTTCTGTCTCTGTCTTTATTCTGTCATAATCACGTGTGACCCGGGAATGGAATTACATGAGCTAATGTGGCGGTGGAAGCTCATTCCTCTATAGGGCTGTAGTGAGTGGTACTTAGAGGCGGCCTACAGATGCCATTAAAGCTGTCTCCTGCTAGTTGATTTGAAATTTGTAAATGATGATTTTAGACTCTGCCTCCCTCTCTAGAATGTGTCCATATACATATATACAGAGAGGGAGAGTCTGGAGGAGATTAATAAATAAACTTGTTATCACATAAGTGATTATCAGTTTTGTTTCTCCTTTTAAAATTCATAGTTTAGCCAAAATAAGTTTTAAAAAGCATGTAACAAAAGCATTTGTGTTAGTCTAGTTTGCACTGCTGTAATAGAAATACCCAAAGTTGGGTAATTTATAAAGAGAGGTTTCTTGGGCTCAGGTCTGCAGACTGTACTGCATGGCACCAGCATCTGCTTCTGTGATGGTGAGGGCTTCAGGGGCTTCAATCAAGGTGGGAGGAGAAGAAGGGTAACAGATGTCATGTGGTGAGAGAAGGAGGAGGGACCAGGCTCCTTTCAACAACCAGCTCTCCATAAACTAGCAAAGTGAGAACTCATTACTGCTGGATGGGTCCGCCCCATGACGCCAACACTGGGGGTTGAATCTGAATGTGAGATTTGGAGGGGTCAAGCATCTATACCATAGCAACATTTTTAAAAAGTTGGAAGAAAAAATCTCTTACCCAGTGGTGGGTCAGAGAGACTATTGTCAATGAGAGACTATTGTCAATGAGAGACTGGAAAAGACCTCAACTCCATTAATTAATGAAATAAAGACAATTTTATTGAGCTCTAAAAATACTGAATTACTCATTCAAATGCTTTTTGAAGTCCTTGCATTTAATCTTCCAGAGTCTCATCAACATGGAAAACAAATACAGGTACAAGGAGACCAAATAATGAAACAGTAGAATACTTGCTACACGTTAGCAAGTAAGTGGTCATAAAAAAGAGATTAAAAGAGAGATCAAGAGAATACAATGTTTATACTTTCTATCCACTCATTCACTTACCTGCCCATCTGACAGACTATCTACCTAACTTTTCATTCACACACCCATCCACCCACCCAACTATCCACCTACCTGTCCATCCAATCACTTACTCATATAATCAAATAATATGTAATGACTACACAAATATTGAGACCTGAATTCCCTTTAAATTGCTCACAGTCTATTGTGGGCATTTGATGGCAATAAATATATTTCAGTACAGCGAGAACATCTCTGCTTATATTTTACTGCTTTGGCCAAAGTGAGTTCTTTTCTGATAATTTAGAAAAGAATAATATCTTTTAAAAAATAAAAGAAAAATAATATCTTAGAATTACTCTTTAAGCTAATAAAGTCCTCATCCTCGTGTAAATACAGTCAATCCCTGCTTAATTATTCTAATTAATGTCAACCAATATTTGTTGATTACTTATAATCCAGGCACTGTGGTACACAGAAAACAGATAAAACACCATCCCTGAACTCAAGCAATGGGGCAGAGGCACACACACATGGATATTTTGAAAACCATCGCACTGATCCGCCAACAAAGCATGCTCAGTATGCTATGGGGACACACAGAGTGGCCTGTCCCCTGAACGGAGGTGGTGGGGAGTGGGAATAGCGTCAAGGAAGGCCACTGTGAAAAGTCTTAGATGTATAAAATTAACTGAATAACAGAAGGTAGGAAGGGGTGATCTAAGAGGCAGGAAAAGTATGAGCAAAAGCACAAAAGGGAAAACTATCTTGGTGGAGAACCATAACCAAACTGGTGCTGCAGGACAAAAAAAAAGCTTGAAGGTCAAAGTATCCTGGTATCCTGGGCTGCATGCAGAAGAGCTGGAGCAGAAGACTGAGATCTGTCACACAGGACTTCCATTGGCTTTCAAGAAGCTTGAGACACCTTAGAGTGGTTTTAAGTAGTGGACGAGGTAATGACATGGTCAAGTGTTTATTCTAGTTCAGGCTTTTCTTCTTTAGCACGATTAACATTTGGGCCAGATAGTTGTTTGCCATATGGTGAAGGGTGGTGGTGGAAGACGCTGTCCTGGGTATTATATAAGACTTTGAGCAATGTCTCTAGTTCATACCTTCTAGATAACTGTAGGATTACCGAGTTGTGGCACCTTAAAATGTCTTCAAACATTACAATGTCCCCTGAGAAACAGAATCGCCTTAAATTAAGACCAACTGTTTTGGATGAATTGCCAAGAGGGTGAATTTAAGGAAGACAGACAAGTGGTAAAATGAGGCTTGAATATGGAAGATGAGTTTAGAGTGAGAAGCCAGGCAGGTAGAGCAGATAATTTCAAAGGCATTGGGATAGAAAATAGCAGAAGATGAGAAAGAGCAGACAGAGGGTGGAGGTGGGAAGGCTGGAAGAAATCAGGGGTTTCTGAGATGGAGAATTCAAGATGCGTGAGTTCTATCCAGGGAGATGAATCTGGAAAATAGTGAAATATATAAACCCCAAACTCCACGAAGACGTTTGGTCTTGAAGGAGAGATTTGGGTGTTGTTAGCTAAAGAGAGGAAGGAGGTGTATGTACAAAGAAAACAAGGGGGCCGGTGATTGAATTTTTAAGAATGGAAGTAGAAGAGTAGACAGAGGAGAGAAAAAAACTATCAAAGACAAGGAATGGTTGGGGGTAGGAGAAGAGTGAGGAAGGTATGATATCAAACCCTGGGGGCAGGAGAAGAGTGAGGAAGGTATGATATCAAACCTTTCAAGAAGGAAGTTCTTAGTAACAATGTCTTTGTAACATTGTCCTAGTAACAATGAAAGGCACATGCAAATAAGAAAGGAATAAAAAAATGTCCTTTGGGCATAGCAGTTAGTATGAGAGGCAAAGACAAGCTAAACGAAGACAGGGTTATTCTCCCCAGTAGACTTGGTGGCTGGCCACACAGTTGGTATTCAAAAATAAGTTTGAGAGATGAAGGACAAAATAAATAAATGAACCATAATGAATTATTCTGAATAAAGGATTTCTCTTACAGTTTACAAGCGAGATCCTGTCTCTACTAAAAATAGAAAAACTAGCTGGGCATTGTGGTGGGCGCCTGTAGTCCCAGATACTCAGGGGCTGAGACAAGAGAATAGCTTGAGTCTAAGAGTTGGAGGTTGCTGTGAGTTATGATGTGACAGCACTCTACACAGGGCACAGAGTGAGCCTCTGTCTCCCCCACCCTCTCAAAATGAGTATAAAAGCAGGTCTATGGGCCTATCTATACTATTAAAATGATTTTTGACTGTAATATTACATCAATACTGTATCTAAGCAAATGGAAATAAGTAATGCTTTTTTTCTTAATCACTTTATGATAATACAAAATAATCTATTAATATTTATGAAGTATTTTGAGACTCTCAGAAATAGACATTAGAAGATTTGTTTTCTAATATCTCTTTCTATACCAAGATGCACAAAGAGATAGCTGAGTTAAGCCAGTGAAGAATAAGTGCAATGTGTAATTGGACACATTTTATTTATAAGTGATCATTTGTGTGTCCTGAAATATGCCAAGTTGTGTCCAGAACGCTGTGAACAGCTGTCTTATACAGCTCATGGCTTTTCCCACCAAAAATGAAAAAAGTGGATGTGACGCTCCTTGCCAATATGATGTGTTCTGGATGCTAAAGACGGAAAAGGAGTTTTCTTGCATGAAATTTTAATGTGATTAGTATGGATCTCAAGATTTTTTTTTAAATGTAGCTCAGGGTTTTAATATTATTTGGCAAGTCTACCAAGATTTTTTTCTAAACTAACAACTTGATTACTGTAGAGTTAATAAACTCTCGCACATCTTGCCTTTACCTGTTTCTGTGTTTATTCGACAAGTCGAGAGTGTCAAACGCCAAATATTACAGAAATTAATTTCTAAGATTCAAGCACAATTAAAAGAAAATTAGTAATTAGTCATTTTTTAGCATCCTGTCAATGCTACAAGAAAGTTGCCAGTTTGAAAACTCTAAACTGATGTTTTAGTCACAAGGGGACATTTCATTCTTCATACTTACTATAAGAAAGTACAGATTTAATGCTTGAAATGTTATTTTTATTCCTATTCCACATCTTCATTATCTAACAAAATATTGTAAATGATCTGTGAAGAAGTTGTCTGGGTGTTACCAAAGAATAAATTAACTCTCTCTTTGTAATTACATGAGCATTTAACTATTTGTGTGCATGTTTTTAAGGACTTGAAAGACTGAAAAGAATGATGTGTGATTCTAAATACTTGTCTTTACTGATAAAACATAAATTATGATCCCTATTCTCAGACATTTGCAAGCCCGTTCGAGGCAAGGAATCACATGTAAATTAATAAGACAATTGTGGGCTGCGCACTTCCGAGTTCAGTACCAAGCAGAAGGCATTTAAGGATGGGTAAGATCCCTGGGTGATAAGGAAGTCAAAAGAGGCTTCCCAGCAGACATGGACTTCTTCCTATGGAAGTATGTAATGGTCCTACAGAGAAATTTGTTTTCCCAGTTTGTATATGTGTGTATGTGTATGTGTGTGTACGATATAAATATGTATATATGTAAAAGAATAAATAAATATACTAAATATGTATTACGTGTACTCAACTCCCTTCACTTAGCTATTTTGACAATACCTTTCAAAGCACAGTAAAAGATTTATTGTGATTGTTCACAGGCAAACCAGTAGTCTCTCTTCTGCTTAGAAATTCATTTACTAATGAATGTGCTGTATTTTATTTAGAAAAATGATTTGTCTTTCTTGGGCACAGTGGTATTGCACTTTGTGGCCAGGGAAGTATATTTATCTAGAAAGTAAAACTGATAAATTTAACAGGAGATTTGGACCATTTTAATAATAGCATAGGTTCTTGTAAGCAAAGCTCATTTAATCTTTGGGAGTTTGGAGGGTTATTTAGAACTCACCCAGAGATCGGCTATTACATTGTAAAGCATTCAAACCAGTCATGTGGACTGTCTCAAATTATCCAATAGATTTGAATTCCCTTGCAGCAGTAAGCAAATGATTGTGCCTTCCCATCTGCTCTGAGTACACAGCACAGCTCCGTCTACTGGATTCGGAACAAAAAGCAGCTTTGCATATGGGGAGGTGTATTGTCGATGGTAGCATGAAACCTGAGAAGGGCACTGCCTGTTTACTTCACGAGAAGTCATACGTGAGCCATCTCCTTTCTAAGCACCTGACAGGTCCATTACTGGGAGGGCGACTGGTATCCGATGAGTGAGCCAACATCTGTGTGATGTACGCCGTCTTCTTACTATCACTACAACTTAGTCTGAGATGGAAGGGCAGCCTCAGGTTTTGAGCTCCAAGAACAGAATTTTTGGAGAGGCGCCGGATAGGCCAAAGCTAGAGATGTGACTCAAGGGACCCGCATTACAAATCTCCCTTTGCCAAAAGCCCCTGAGTGATCTTAAACAATTTACACTATTTTCTGGTCTTCTCCTTTTTGATACGATGCTGGGGTTTGAAGTAGGCAATCTCCAGGATCTCTTCCAGTCCTCAGAAAAGGCACTTCTGGAAATTTTCACTTATTTTTAGGAAAATCTGTACAATCTGGGAGTTAAAAGAATTGCCTTCACATTTAAAAATGAAGAGAGAAAGGCAAGGGCCAGCAGAACAAGGCTCTCAATTATAGTTCCTTTTCTATTTCTCCTTGCTTTCTTTTCCCATTATCTGATTTCCTCCAAAGTGATATTACCCAAATGCATAAAATGAAATTATATCCTTTCAGACCATATGCCAAGCTACACAATGATTAACATCCTGAGTATTACACAGG
Organism: Perodicticus potto; assembly: GCA_963574655.1. Classification (NCBI taxonomy): domain Eukaryota; kingdom Metazoa; phylum Chordata; class Mammalia; order Primates; family Lorisidae; genus Perodicticus; species Perodicticus potto. The sequence goes on from CAUYRH010018591.1 coordinate 8,639, forward strand.
GTTTGCAAGAAAATAATGCAAGAACCCTACCACTGGGTTGAATAAAGCCTTCTCTTTGCCGTTCCAGTAATATTGGAAATATAAGACAGGAAAGAACGACTTTTCATATTTTACCTTCTTTTGTGTGATACTTTGCAAGTGCTCATTTTTTTTTGACAGTGCTTTCTTCAAGATTGTCTTTTTATTTCACAAATTCCACTGAGGTGCACTCTGATACATTGTGAACAGATTACTTATAGTGTCGTTTCATAAAGTTCTCAGAAAAAAAAGTAATTAGAAAAACTGGGAAATCATATATGTCAAAATAAAAGTCATTCACATTTCCTAGCGACTCAAATGAAAGGTGATAATAAAAAATATTGGCAAGAATATAAAGTAGATTGCTCTAACAACTCCACCTAGGCAGGCAGACCCCTGTTAATATTGGACCCTGGAAATATGGTGACCTTTTGGCATTAGTGACGACAGCTGCCTTCTTCACAGTCACAGGAAACAGAAATTTTCTCAGGAAAACATTTCCCTACTACCCAGTATTCAAATATTTTTATTTTAATAATGTCTAGTTAATGTCACTATTCTCAGCCTTCAATTGTCTCAATTCTCCAAAATAGTTATAAACATTTGATGTTTCCATTGACCACATGGTCTTTACCCATAACAACTTACATTAGGGATAGGGTAAGAAAGATTTATACAGTGATAAAAATTCAAGAGGAGAATACCAGCATCAGAGTCATAGAACAGATGATTTATATCCAAATGGGTTTTCTAAACACCAAGGATGAATGCTTTGATTTAAAAGATGTAGAGCTTATTGGCAGTTGGAATAGTCAGGGGTGCTTTCATGTTGAATGCAGAGCTTGAGGGATCATTGAAAGATGTGAAGGATTGGGATAAGCTGAGAAGGAGGATGATGTGAACCAAGGCTTTATTTCTCAAATTGTGGGTCTGTGCCATTGCTGATAGGCACAGTATACAGATGTAACATTAAGTATTATTAAACCACACCACGAAAATGTTTTCTCTTTCTAATTTTCTCTCAATTGTTCCTTTATTCAGGAAGAAAATAGACCTCAGTTTTATGCTTTAACTCTTTACTTTACTTGGTAGTTAACCAGTCTCCTTCCTTCTGTTCTTTAATGCATAGCTGCCAGGCCTCGGCTCAAAGATGACGGCAGACAATAACTGCACTTCAATAAAGTGGGTTTCAGATAGCATTTATTTTTTATCTCTCTTAATCATGTCAAAAGGAATGATGGATTTCCACTTAAAATTATGCTATAAAATGTTTTAATCAAATAAGTGTCTTTGAAGAATAACCTAGAAAATGTAAGAAAAAAAGAACGGAAACAATAGTACAAGTGATACGTTCGTAGGGCAAAATTATTTGGGTGGTAAGTTAATGACTGAACTTGGAAGAACAATGGCTTGTAGGTAGCTCCATGTTTTAACAAAGAGAGTCATGAAAGGAAGTAGTCAGAATAAAATGAGAAATAGTGGTTATAAAAAGGTCAGGAGGCCAGAGAATGCTAGGCTGGGGGACTTCATTCATGTTGTTTCCTCTCGTGATATTCCATTACCACCTCTTTTATCCAGATGCTAATATCAGTGGTTTATTGATTCCTTCTCAATGCCAGGTATTTATTAAGCATCTTAAATGTAATTCACTTTTTTCATTGCAGCTACCTTAAAGGAAAGATATTAGTCAGATTTGAGGAGAGAATAATCTTATCAAAGGTCTCACAGCTAATAGGGAATAGAGTTGGATTTGGAACCTAGACTTCCTGATTCCAAACCTATTCTTCATCTTGCCTGGAACCCCTACTCGTCTTCAAGTCACCACATGAATACTAGCTTTTTCTCTCTAAGCCCCACTTTCCAACAGATGGCTGATCTCCTCGTTGGCCTTCATACAGCCAGCACTGTGCATTTCTGGGTAGTAATTTATTTTACCTGTGGTGGCTCACACCTATAATCCTAGCACTCTGGGCAGCCGACGTGGGTCGATTGCTTGAGCTCATGAGTTGGTGACCAGCCTGAGAGAGAGCAAGACCCCATCTCAGAAATAGTTGGGCACTGTGACAGGTGCCTATAGTCCCAGCTATTCAAGAGGCTGAGGCAAGAGGATTGCTTGAGTCCAAGAGTCTGAGGATGCTGTGAGCTATGATCATGCTACAGCACTCTACCCAGGGTAAGATTCTGTTTCAATAATAAAAAAAAAAGAATAATTTATCTGACCACCTACTGACGAGGTTGTAAATCCTGAGAAGACTGTCCACAAGTCTCAAGTCATCTAGTACAGTACTTTTCTTAGAGTCGGGGCTCATACTGTTTGAATTGAGCTAAAATTTCTTCCCCTGCCTCAGCTTATCACAGAAGTACAGCTGCACCAGCTCAGAGTGCAAGAGGGAACAGGAGCTATGGGGAAGGTAATTCAGGACTACCTGGAAAGCTTTCCCTTTGTCAGACTCCAAGAATCTAATTAATTAATTTTGAGCATATCAGCAATTCTTCAGATTTGTTAAATCATTTGTTTTTTTTTTTTTTCATAGAGCTGGTTTTTATAACATGTGGGTTAAATAGCACAAAGATGAATGGCCTGGTAATTATAGATTTTTACATCTCATAAGAAAGTCTTAGAGAATATCTCACCAACTCCTGTATTTTATCCATGAAAAAAACTGAAGACTATGAGGATTTCATGAGTTACTGAAAGCCACTCGTGAAAGCAACTTATGGACAAGACTTTAAAAGTCTCTCAGTTGCTAGTCGATTATTCATTATTGATGGTTTGAGCTCCTAGGCTCTTTCTTCCCCCCCAGTGTAGGAATCCATCAGTGCTCCACCCTGGTGTCAAGAGGTGCTGCTCAAGCACATGGGGCCAGAACTGCTCATCTTCAGGAGTCATCGGTTTCTTTTAGATTAAAGAGTGGAGTTTCCGGAGCACAATAGAACTTTGCAACCCTGCATATCACTAAAAACAGGAGTGTTCTAGGGTGCAGTTTTTGAACCTGTCCTCTTTTCCATCTGTATGTACTTTTTCTGTGATCCTATCAGCCCCAAGGCTTGAAATATGTCTATAAACTGAGAATTTAAAATCTGTGATCTCCAGAACAGCTTCTTTTCTTCAGAACTCAAGACCCATGTCAATTGCTTACTGGATATTTCTCCTTGGATGTCTAGTAGGCATCTCAGATTTGATACCCAAATACAAAGGCTTGATTCTACCTTCCCACCAAAATGCCTTCCCCTCCTTTAGTCTTCTTCAGCTCTTAAAATAAGGGCTCCTTTTTCCAGTTTCTTGGGCCCAAACCAGTAAGTCATCCTATGTGTCTCCTTCTCCCTGACTGCATGTCTAAACCATCACCTACCTTGTTGATTCTTCTATAAATTACTTCCAGAATCCTGCAAAGCCTTAGTAACTCCACTGCTTCCATTCTAGTCCAGATTACCACTCCTTCCTGCACAGACAGCTCTACCCACCCCACCCCTTGTTCCTCAACTGTCTGTTCTTGGAGCAACTTCAGTGTAAATCAGTGTCATTCCACTGCTAAAACCTTCCAATGCCATCTGATCAGACTCACTGTAAAATCAAAATCCTCACCAGGATTTGCAAGTTTCCTAAATGAGCAACCCTCCGATTTTTTCCTGACTCCATCCCCTACTCTTCCTCTCCTTCAGTCTGGAGGGTAGTAGCTTAATGCTTACCCGGCAACTCTAAACCATCTCCAGCCTGGCCATATCTGTATAATTCCCTATGAGATGGTTTGCTAAACCATATTTTCTCTTTTTCCTTTCTTGGATTCTCTTCTTCAGCCTAAGGCACTATATCGTTACTGTTTTATCAGTTAATAATTCCTTATGTTAAAATTTCTTTGTTTAACTTACTGTCTTGTTTCTATATCTGGATTGGATCCAGACCACTCTACCCTGCCCTTAACTGCTGGGAACTTGGTTGCTGAATGCACAGCCGCCCCCTTCCTGAGATTATTTCCTAAGCTAATGTGAGCTGCTTTGCCCAGGAGATTGAAGAAGCTTCCCCTCTCTTCTGACCTGTTGGCCAGAGCCAATGACTAACCCATAAAAGCAGTTCCTTTGATTTAAAGCAGGGACAATTCTGTGGCACAGTTTGCCTTCCAACTCTCTAGTGGATCAGGCCACGGCTAACTTTCCCAGACACCATGTCCTTCCTCACCCTCTTTCCCCTTCTCAGTTCTTCTTCTCTCATGGCCTTACAGCTTTTCCTAAGACTACTCCTTCAGCATATTAGGCATATGCCAACCCTTGCCTCAGGGTCTGCCTCTGGGGAACCTCAGAGATGTACGAGGCCACAGAGGTAGAAGAGAGTGAAGCTGATAATTGTACTAGGTCACCTGCCTCTCCAAATCGTAGGCTCTTAACCACCACTCTTCACGGCTGAGGTAGTCTCCTACCTCCAGTGTGTTCCCCCTAATCCTGTATGTCTTTCACGCTGAGCCGTATTGGCCTAGAGCACAGCCTGCCATTGGATAGAACAGAAGTGTGTGATTATTGGTGTAACAATATCCACGGCCTGTGTCCACTGTTACCAGAGGCCTGTACGCTGGGTGCCTGTTCTGTGGAGGCTCACACAGCCTGCCGAGCTCCTATGTCCTTTCTGTCTCTTCCCCAGAATGTGGGCCAGAATCCTGACTGGAGCACAGCCCTCCCAGTTCCCTGAAATTCCCAGTTCCTTCTCATCTGGCCAAATCATGCTGCTATCCTCCAGTCATGTTTACTTGGTTCATCATGTCCTGGGAATGGTGCGTTGGCATTCTGTAAGCTTCAGAAACTTAAGTGACAGCTTGACACTTGAGTGTCTTTTAGGTAAATAATAATTGGAGGCCACAGCAGCAGGTTTATTTATAACTTCTGCCACCACATGCTAGTGCTTACAAGGGAAGGGGATGGAGAGAGTTGAAGGGCTGCTCAGGGACTCAAGAAAACCATGAGGACCTAGATTTACCAGAGACTGAAAGATAATTGGGCTGACATTGTGTGCGAGCAGCTTCTGTCAGCCCACTCCATTTTCAGATGCCTCACACGTGGTCAAAGATTCAGCAGACAAGTCCACAGGTCTTGGGTCTAATTGTCTCTTTTCCATCATCCCAGCTTGTATTTTGGCTTACTGTTTGTCCTTTGACCAGCACATGCGGATCCCTTTGGGGATTTCTTAGCCTACTCAATACTTTCTGGTAGACTCCAAGTGACTCCTGTTTCCCCATTTGGTTGTGATTACTTGAAACAGTTACACAATGTTTCTTCTCCTATCCTCAAAAAATAAACAAACCGGTAAATAAAAGACTGGTGTTTGTGTTAGCAGGAAGTCCTTATTTCAGAGAGTCAATCTGTTCCATGCCAGAGAGGTGGTTCTACTTTCCTCAGCATGGCCACATTTTCTTTCTTTTTTTTTTTTTAATACATGTATTTTATTATTCTTCATTACATTATTCCCCCCCACCCCCCAGTGGTAAGACAGAATTTATTTACAGAAATGAATACAGAAAACACTAAAGCTCCTGGTAGAGGGACAGAATTCAAGTGGGGAGAGAAAAGCTCTCTCCGTTCCTCTCCCGGTCTTTCCCCATCTCCTCCTTTAGGCCTGTAGTCTCAGGGTATATATAGGTATATGGGTTCCTTAGCCAGGAAACGAATGAATACAGTCCCTTCCACCCGGGCAAGGTGAATGAGTGTATCAATGAATGGATACAGTCCATTCATGGAATTGAGGCCTAGGAAATTCACAAGAAATTGACCTAGGCATAGGAAATGGGGGTTCCACATTTAGTCCTAAGTGTAAAGTGAAGGAGACACC
>CAUYRH010018592.1:0-52629 GCA_963574655.1 Perodicticus potto
ATTGTTCTCACAAAGTAATGAGAAAGTCTCTTGAATGTTATCACAATCAGGTTGATGAAAATATCTCTGATTGTATCTGAAGCCCGTACACTGTACCCCATGACTGAATTATTGTACACAGATATGATTCAATAAAAAAAACCATAAAAAACTTAAATAAACATAATAAAATACAAAAAAAAAACTATCTCTTTGAGCACAAGAAATGGGGAGAGGGGCAAGGGAGGGGAGTGGGGCAAGAGAGGGGAGGGGAGGGAGGGTGATTGGTGGGATCACACTTATGGTGCATCTTACAAGGGTACAAGTGAAAGTTACTAAATGCAGAATATATATGTCTTCATATAGTGATTAAAAGGCCATGAAGGCTATGTTAAATAGTTCAATGAAAATATTTCAGATTGTATATGAAGTCTGCACATTATGCCCCATGATTGCACCAATGCACACAATTATTATTTAATAAAAATTAAAAAACAAAACTATCTCTTTGTCTCTGTCTATTATTTCTCTATATTAATATTCTATAACTCCTACTAATATTTTCTTCTGTCTCCTGGCACCACCAGGCCACTAGGAAGTAAACCCACAGAGTGTCGTGGCTGGTGCACAACAACTTTTTAATTCCTCTGTTCTTTTGTTGTTATTATTTATTTTTATTTCTAATTAATATGAGGACATAAATGATTATGCTGCATTGTTTGTGTTTCTAAGGTAAAGTTCACGTTGAAGTCAAGCCTTTCACCTGAGGTGGCGTGCTGTGTACCCTTACATTGCGCCCATTGGGTAAGGACTTACCAACATTCTTCCTTCCCTTTCCTCTCTCCCCTCTTGAATGTAATTGTGTGTTTCATCCTGTGGGCATGTAATCTATTAGTTTCATGTTAACATTGAGTATGTTGGATACTTGATTTTTTTATTCTGGGAATACTTTACTAAGGAGAATGTGCTTCAACTCCCTTCAGGTAAATACAACAGATATAAAGTCTCCATTCTTCTATGGCTGAATGCTATTCCATAATATATATACACCACAGTTTATTATTCCATTCATGGATTGATGAGAACTTGGGTTAATTCCATGTTTTGGTAATTATGAATTGAGCTACACTGAACTAATGTGCAAATGTCCTTAGGAGAAAATGAATTTTTTCTTCTGGGTAGATGTCCAGTATGGGGATTGCAGAATCAAAAAGAAGGTCTACTTTTAGCTCTTTAAGGGGTCTCTATATTTCTCTCTGAAAGGCTGTATTAGTTCGCAACCCCACCAACAATGTAAAAGTGTTCCCTTCTCTGCACATCCATGCCAACATCTGCAGTTATGGGATTTTATGATATTGGATATTCTAACTGTGGTTAGATGATGTATCTCAGAGTGGTTTTAATTTGTACTTCCCTGATGATTAAGGATGATGAGCATTTTTTTTCATGTGTTAGTTGGCCATTTGTATGTCTTCTTCAGAAAATTTTCTGTTCAAGTTTCTTGCCCACTTATAAATGGGATTGTTTGCTCTTTTCTTGTTGATTAATTTGAGTTCTCTGTAAATTCTAGATATTAGCCCTTTCTCAGATTCATCGCATTCCAGTATCTTCTCTATTTTCTTTCATATGCCTCTGTTGGACTCTTTAAAACTAATTTTTTCTTTTAAAATATTCAGTTTTGTGGTGATTTATTTAGTAGTCTCAGAAAATAAACTACTACGTAGAATGATGCTTATAGATATTTTTAAAGCAACAGTTTTTTAAATATGTGCCAACTATCAAAATACGTCAATATAAGATAATTGAAAGTGTAAGTTACAGAAATTTATTTTTTCAGTAGAAAGCTGCCTGTCCTTACCAGAAATAATCACGGAGAATTTCATAGTTAGGAAATATAAAAAGGTCTATACTTGAATAGTTATGAAACAATTTGAATTTTGATTGTTCAGACAGTGTGAATGATTGATTAAAAATATGACAGTGAGGAAATATGAGACCGTATAAAACACTAAAAAAATCAATCTTGATGCAAACTAGAAACCAGTGAGGTTCAGATAAACAGAATCACAATGTGATTTTTCCATGTATAAGAACATTATTATAATATGTTGGACAACTTCACATATTTTTTCTTCTTTACAATCCCCCAACCCAGAGCAAGATTGCAATTAACTAGTTGTATTGCAAAGACAAATCTTTATATTTCATTATAGCTATTGTGAAGATGCCTGACTCTTGATTTCTGACATGAGTTCTAGAGAACAAGGATGTAAACTGGTAAAAAGAAAATATTTACTTTTATATAATGAGCAAATTTATAGTTCAGATTGGTATTGTTATTAATAAAAGACATTAAAGAAGCACTAAGTTGTCATTGTAAATAATGTACTTCATGATTCTGTATATGTGAGACTAAATAATTTCTAAATCATTCCCATAAGAAAACAATATTTCTATCTCATGGACCATTTTTGATTTATGCATTTGAACTGTGCTTTCATTCCACACATCAGCATAAAAGAATTATATTCTTGAAGTTTCATTTAAAGATCATATATTTTTGTATGTTTAAACATTTTTCACTGGATATTTTAACAGGGTATTTGGTAAACTTCATCTCAATATTTAAAGCTACAATATGTCTTTCATTTAATTAATACGGAATATCTCAAAACTACATCTAATTATTTTTCTTCAGTTATGTCTGATTAATAAAATGTGAACTTTTCCATTTAAGAAGCAAAATCTGACATGCCTTTATACTTAGACACCCCACACAGTGTAGGGGTCTAATAAATGTCCTGTTTGGGGGCTTTGTGTTCCTTTTCTTTCTTTTTTTCTTTTTGTAAAAAAGTGAGAATATTTATGTAATGAAAAAAATAATTCAATTTAATCATTTTTATAGTTGTACTCAATAACTATATTTTCTAGTTCTTTAGTATTTCCTCTTTATGCCATCTATTTGGATATATTTTATTCAATTTAACACTAACTTTCAAGATTTGTGAAAATAAAAACATGAATATATAAAATTATATCATTGACAAAGAGTGAAAATTTGACCTCTTCTTTCTGCATGTGGATACCTTCGATTTTCCTCTCTTGTTGAATTCCTCTGGGTTGGACTTCTAGTACTGCCGAATAGGAATGGTATTAATGGGAAATCTTGTCTGGTTCCAGTTCTAAGTGGGAATGCTTTTGATTTTTTCCTCTTCAGTATGATGTTGGTTGTAGGTTTGTCATAGATGACTTTTTATCATTTTGAGGTATGTCCCCTCTATGCCTATTTTCGTAAGTAATAAAAGGATGACAAATTTTATAAAGTGTTTTTTTTTTTCGCATCTATTGAGAGGATCGCATGGTCCTTTGTTCTGCTTCTGTTTGTGTGGCAAATTACATTTATAGATTTGTGTATGTTGAACCACACTTGCATCCCTGGGGTGAAGCTTTCCTGGTGATGATGGAAAACTTTTTGGGTGCAGCTGGATTCAGCTTTCTAAGGCTTTATTGAGTATACCTGCATGCACATTCAGAAAAAGATACTGGTCTGTAGATTTTTTGTTCTTGTTGTTGTTTTTGTTGTTGTATCCCTTCTTGGTTTGGGTATGAAGGTAATTTGGCTTCACGGAATGAGTTGTGGAGGGTTCCTTCTCAATGTTATGGAATAATTTCTCCAATATAGGTATAAGGTCTTCTTTGTATGTTTGGTAAAATTCAGGCATGAAACCGTCTTGTCCAGAGCTTTTTTTGTTATTGTTGGAAGACTTTAGATTGTTGCTTCAATTTAGCTGCTTGATGTTGTTCAGTTCAGGAGTTCTGTTTCCTCCTGATTGAGTCTAGGGAGGTAATGTGATTTAAAGAATTTGTACATATCCTTCACATTTCAAGTTTATGAGCATAAAGATCTTTATAGTATTCAATGATAATGTTTTTTATTTCTGCGTTATCAGTAGTGACTTCTTCATTTTCTCTTTTGATTGAGCTTATTAGAGTACTTACTTCTTTGTTTCTGGTTGGTGGGACTGCAAACTAGCACAACGTCTATGGAACGAAGTAGATAGATACCTCAAAGAACTAACACACTAATACTAGACCTACAATTGGATACAGTAATCCTACTACTAGGTATTTACCCAAAGAAAACTAAGTCATTTTATCATAAAGACATTCATTGCAATTGAATGTTTATAGCAGCACAATTCACAACTGCAAAGATGTGGTAACGTCCCAAGTCCCCATCAATACATGAGTTAATTAATAAAATGTGCTGTATGTATACCAGGGAGTATTAGCCATAAAAAAGTAGTGACCAAGTAACATTTGTAACAACTTGGATAGAACTGGATGCAAAAATGAAAAAACAGAACACTACACGATAAGTTGGAACAACTTGATCAAAACTTATGTGCACACATGGATGCAACTCAATGAAATTCAAGTAGGTAAGAGGGAGAAGGAGACGATGGTTAATTCACATCTAATGGGTACATCACGTAATTTCAGGGTTATGGACAAATTTATGACTTGGGCTTAAAATTTTCAAAAGCAATTATGTGAGCAAAAGTGTACCCCCGTAAAATTCTGAAATTAAAAAAAATTTTAAACAGCTAAAGAATCATACATTATCAGTAATGTATAAATGATATATAAGAATACTCAAATAAAATAGTGAACTTAAAACAATTTATAAAAATGAAAGGGACAAATATGCTTTAGAGCCTACCATTTAGACAGATTACTCCCTAAGGTAAGGGCTTCTATATTACCTTGCAGCACCAACACGAAGAGATATGGGCCTTTTCATTATCGAATACCAGGATGATTTTCTATCTGTGAAGTAGTTCATTCTGGGTAAAATGAATCCATACTACTTTTTCAAAGATAAAACCAAATGCCAGTTAAGATCAGCTTTTTAATATGAATAATATAGAGAAGTTCAATGAGAAGATTAAGGTGAATATAAAAGTTCATTTTAAAGAAAAGCTTTAGGGTAACAAATATCTAAAAAGAAAATATATCAGAAGTTTTTTAAAATTCTCAAATTATTGTAAAACTTGTCGAAGATTATAAATGTGGTTGTTTATTAGTTTCACTCATATTAGCTTAGGCAGCTGCTATAAATTAAATTATATCCCCACAAAAAAGATGTATTGAAGTCTCCTAGTATCTTAGGATACAAACCTGTTTGAAAAGAGTCTTTACAGACTTCTACAGTCAAGTTAGAGTGAGGTCATTAAGTTGAACTCTAATTCTGTACTGGTAGTTCTTACAACAGTGAAAAATTTGGGAACAAAGACACACACAAAGGGAAAACCATGAGAAGACACACAGGGGCAAGACAGTCATGTGACTAGGCTGATGCGTCCCTAAACCAGAGAATGCCAAGGATTGTCTGCAAATACCCAGAATTAGAAGAGGTAGGAAAAGATTCTTTCCTAGAAATATTAGAGAAAGCATCACCCTACCAATACCTTATGTTTTTTTTTTTTTTTTTTTTTTTTTGTAGAGACAGAGTCTCACTCTATCGCCCTCCATACAGTGCTGTGGAGTCACAGCTCACAGCCACCTCCACCTCTTAGGCTTGAGCGATTCTCTTGCCTCAGCCTTATGTTTTGACATCTAGCCTCTAGAACTGTGCAAGAAAAGATTTGCATCGCTTTAAGTAACCAAAAATTTGATACTTTGTTATGGCAGCCCTAGAAAACACAAATATAACAGCTAATGCATTCTTATTAAATTTTTATAATTAAAAAATAATATGACCCTCCTCTGGGGGTTCCACATTTGCCAATCAATGAAACTTGGCTCAAAAATATTAAATAAGTAAAGAAATAAATAAAATAATAATGCAAAAAAAAAGAGTATAAGAGTGATTTACATAGCATTTGCTTTATATTAGGTATTATAAATAATATAGAGAAGATTTAACATATGTGAGAAAATGTATGTAGGTTATGTGAAAATACTATGCATTCTTTTTTTTTAGAGTCAGAGTCTCACTTTGTCACCCTTGGTAGTGTGCCATGGCTTCACAGCTCACAGCAACCTCCAACTCCTGGTTTTAGGCAATTCTCTTGCCTCAGCCTCCTGAGTAACTGGGACTACAGGCGCCTGCCATAACACTTAGCTATTATTTTGTTGCAGTTCAGCCAGGGCCAGGTTTGAACCTGCCATCCTCGGTATATGGGGCCAGCGCCCTACTCACTGAGTCACAGGTGCCACCCGAAAATACTATGCATTTTATATAAGTGACTTGGGCATCTTAGAATTTGGGTGTCTGTGGGGATCCAGAAACCATTCCCCCCGCATACCCAGAGTATGAAACATCTGCTTATAATTAGATCATCTTGAAAATAACCCTAGTCTAAGTGCTGACCTGCTGTCACAAAAAGCTAACCTTTGAAATGATGCAAGCTAATTAAAATATGAGCTTTATTCAGATTTAATACACTGATTTGGAAGTATTCATCATTTAATAATTTTGAAACTTGACTGAAATATTTTAAAATATAAATCTATTATTTAAATTCATATGAAGCAAACAACTTGGCATAACATCTTTAATGCATGTTCAACTTTATAAATAATGACTTATATGCACATAATCCCAAGAATCATAGATAATATCATTAAAATATAAATAAAGTTTGATCATTAGTATATATCTTTGCTGAAAACCAACAGATTGAAATTTAGTAAATAATACATGGGAAAAATTTTCACATATTTTTCTCTGTATAATATGGAAATGGTTTCTTTGATATCATGCTTATTCACGACATTATGTGGCCAGGGATAGTATCAGGTCGCACTCACATCTGGTCTTCTACTACAAATGCCAACTTCTTCTTGGCTAACAAAAATGCTTTTATAATTTACGGTGTGTTTTGAAACTAAAAAAATAAAATGAAAAATTGGATTTTTATTTGTCTGAATCTGAAGCAAGTAAGTCACAAAACTGAATTTTATTTTCTAAACCTGAGGTTACAAAAACTTTGCTTTGAGTGAAATCTTATATTAATTGTTGTCTAGACAGCAATCCTTTCCCAGGCTGAAGTCCTACTGAAATCACAATTTGATATGTCACCGTAGATGTGAGAAGTAATGTGCCATTTGCTAAACTAGTTACCCTGGGAGTAAAACTTCCAGACAGGAAATGGAGTAATAATAATTGAGAGGGCTATTTACTGTTAACGTGAATAATAATTAAATGTTAACATTTCATTTTGAAAATTAACTTTAAAGTATAAGAGGTCTGATGATTAAGTTTGCAAACTCGTCCAAGAAAAAGTGCTACATAAGTAATTGCTGAATGTCCATGTGGTCACCTTCAAAGTACTTCCTTTGTGAAGGTACGCGTCAACACTACTGCCAAGTTCACGCTTAAAGCAATTTTGAAACTTTTTTTTTTTTGAGACTAAGTCTCACTATGTCACTCTCAGTAGAGTGCTGTGACGTCACAAAGCTCACAGCAACCTCAAACTCTTGGGCTCCAGCAATTCTCCTGCCTCAGCTTCCAAAGTAGCCAGGACTATAGGCACCTGCCACAACACCTGGCTATTTATTGTTGAAGTTGTCATCGTTGTTTTAGCTGGTCCTGGTCAGGTTCAAATCCGCCACCTTTGGTGTATGTGGCTGGCACCATAACCACTGGGCTACAGATGCTGAACCAATTTTGGAACCCTTTTTTTTGGAATTGCCATCAGATCTGTCATCAGGTTACCCTTAATATTCCAAATGCCACAAACATAGCTTCCTTTTAATATCTCTTTTATCATTAGGTAAAGAACAAAGTCATTGGGGATCAGAACAGGTAAGTAGGAAGGGTGTTCAGTACAGTTACGTTTTTACTGGCTAACGCACCCTCTCCCCTCACAAACAGTGCCCTGTAAGCGGCTGCATTGTCATGATGCAGGAGCCATGAGTCCTTAGTGAAAAATTCAAGTTGTTTTCATGCAGCCTTTTTGGTACTTTCAAATAGTAAACCTTGTTAACTGTACAGTTGATACAAAATCATGATAAAAGATTAAAATTATCTGGACTCTTGATTTGGACTGATGGGACATTTTTGGTTGTGGAAAATTGACTAACTTCAATTGTGCACTTTTACACTTTGTTTCAGGGTCCTATTGGTTTAATAACCAGTGATAATATGGCTCAAAACATCATCTTGTCTCTCTAAGAGGTGTTGGCAACTTTGACTCTCTCTTGCTTTTGTTCATTGGTGAACTCCGTAAGGACTATTTTTACACACACCTCCCCCATGCCAAAAGTTTTAGTTAAGATTTTTCTAACCATTTTCCTATTGATATTTACTTGGTCTTCTATGCTTTCACAGTCAACCAATGATTTTGACCCACAATTCCATGAATATTTGCAATGTTTGATCAGTTCTGCTCGTTATTGGCCTCCCTGACCTCTCTTTATCAGTGACATTTCTCTCCCCTCAGAAAGGTGATTGACCCATTTGTACGTTGCCTTTTTCTTCTTGAAATGTATCTGCTTAAAGTTGGACTAACGTGTTCCTGATTTCACTTCCACTCTTGCCAAATTTAAAAAGAAATTCGATGTTTATTCATTGCTTTAACTCAAGCTCCAACATTCTCATGATGACAGACAAAAACATGCAACAATAATAATGAATGCCGCTCCTCAAGATACCACCACACATGAACACAACCGTGAGGCCCTGGCACACCAAGGTTATGAAACTTCACTGAGCTGGTTGTACAGTGCTGCCCATGTAAACATACAATGGCAAGTATGCACATTTAATGTCAGACCTCATCCTCATATATGCATATATTCTCTGTTGAAAGCTACCACAATTGTTAACCAGATAATCAAAACACATGGTGACAGTGAAATCTGTGTCTCTAAATTCAATTCAGTCAAATGTAAACATTATGTATGTTTTCAGAAATCAAGTCAAATATTTTTCTTGTCAAAGTTTTTTTTGAGTTGTAATATCATAACCTAGAGAAACAAAGTTTGGTAGTTCAGAATGAAATTCTCAAACGCTTGATTATGATGGCCACAGATGAATCTCTTAAGACCATGTGGCTTTAGCAGATGACTGATGCCACAGATTAACCTTTTTTTTCTTTTTGAGACAAAGTCTCAAGCTGTCACCCTTGGTAGAGTACTGTGGCGTCACGGCTCACTGCAACCTCTAACTCTTGGGCTTAAGCAATTATTTTGCTTCAGCCTCCCAAGTAGCTGAGACTACAGGCGCCCGCCATAACACCCGGCTTTTTTTCTGTTGCAGTTGTCATTGTTGCTTTTAGCTGTCCCGGGCCGGATTTAAACCCACCAGCCTTGGTGTATGTGTCTGGCTCCCTACCCACTGAGCTCTGGGTGCTGCCACACAAATTAATTTTATTTTGTTCGTTTATTTATTTTTTAGAGACAGAGTCTCACTTTGCCCTTGGTAGAGTGCAATGGCATCACAGCTCACAGCAACCTCCAGCTCTTGGGCTTAGGCCATTCTCTTACCGTGGCGTCCCGAGTAGCTGGGACTACAGGTGCCCACCACAACACCCGGCTATGGTTTTGTTGCAGTTTGGCTGGTTTGAACATGCCACCCTTTGTATATGGGGCCAGCGCCCTTCTCACTGAGCCACCTGCACCGCACACACACTAATTAATTTCAAAAAATTACTTTGTTTACTGATATAATGTGCTATCGAGCTAAAGATTGAATTAATATATTTTATATATAAAATGTGTACTATTCTATTTATACTTCTAAGTGATGTATGTTCTTAGTATACTTCTAAGTGATTTTCTCTAAATTATTTTTCAAGAGTTTTTGCTAATAATTCAACACCTTTAAAAATGTCAAATATTCAACAAGGAATAAGTAAAATATGAAAAATCTAATCCAAATAATGCCCCAGGTAAAAATGTAAAAAATAATTTAGTTCAAGAGAATAGCACTAAAGTCTATAATAATAATAATACAAAAGAAAACAAAATGAAACAGCAAGAAATCAAAATCACTCAAATGTTAAAAAAAAAAGAAATGTAAAGAATATTTCATATTGACATAGAATTGTCATTTAACACCTTAAGGAATTTGATCATCCTTTATTTTAAAAAGTGATTGTGTAGGGAAAAAAGTTAACGTATAGCTGATGTTTTTATCCATAATTTTTAAACAATGTCTCATAAATTTAATTGTTATTTTAAAGAGTGTTGGAGGTGACAGAATTTACTAACCATCCTGAATCAGACAACTTTCTTTGATATGACTTTAGGGTCTCGGTAAAGTCTCAAAAATTTGTACATCAAATATTGTTGACCTACACATGCTAAACTTACTTTTCATAAACTATAGATTACTGGAACTGCTATACCTTTCCCAAAATGAGCCATCAAAGATTTTCATAGCTACTTAAAATTGATTTATTGAAACACATCTATGAAAGAATGAAACCACACAATTATAGGATAGGAGAAATAAAACATGCTTTTCAGAATATTCTTTAAAGCAGAAATAAATATGCTATCCTAGACCAAAGATGTTGCAACAACATGCAGAAAAGTACATGCAGAAAACATGTACAAAAGTGCATGCATGTAACAATATGCAGAAAAGTAAACAATGCATTCTGAGTAAAAAAAGGATATGCTTTATTGGGTAGTAATAGAGTAGAAGGGAACTTACAGAAGTCTTGGCCCAATGAATTACCTGTCTTTTTTTTTTGTTCTTAAATCGCAGTCTGGCAAATGAGTACTCAAGGTTCTTATTAACTCTCAGGATAGTGTCCCAACACAGCTCTGCCTTCTGTGGTTGGTTGATTAAATTGCTGTTGTATGTTTTCCCTTAAGTTTTCAAGACTCTTTACAGAGAATTTCAAACATGGACAAGCTGATGCTATAAATTTGAAACCAAGGTACTCATTTGAAAAATTATAAAGAAAAATTTAGAGAATAATGGAAATAAAAGGCCGAATAGAAATATCAGGTGATGGAAAATCAGAACTCCCAAGAAATGATCACCAAAGCAAATCATTCAGGTGAGTGTTTCAGTTTATGAAAGAACAATTGTTATTTATTTATTTATTTATTTATTTATTTATTTCTAAATATAACAAATACCTTAGTAATAAAATCTACCTCCTATAGACAAACATACTGCTTCTCCCCTCATGGCTATCACACTGACGTGGTTCTCCTCTCCCACTTGTGACAGAATCTTGGCTATGCTTCCGTATAAGAAGTTTGTTCCATGTATTAGCATTCTCCTCCTCTTATACCATCTTCATTCATTCAGCCAGATTTTTCAAGAGCCAAACCTCTCAAACACTGGTATTAAAAACTCACTGCCACATAAGAATTAGAAGAGTTTTTTAAAAATTATTTTATTACTTATACCCATGTTCTACACTCAGAAACTCTATTTCCATTTATCTGAAAGTTGGGCAGGACAGTGTATATTTTTCTGATGTACCCTAAATGAATCTAATTTTCACCCAACTTTGGGAAAAACATATAGTAGAGAGATTCAAAGTGAATTTTAAAAAAAAATAACAACTCTGCAGTACCAGGTGTGTGGCCATTGACAAATCAATCATTTTGACCTTGGACTTATTATGTAAAAGGTGGATGATGATATTAATTTGTATATTATAGTTTTTTGACAGGACCAAATAAGTTTAAATATGTAGTATGTACATTTAAGTCATATAATCTATCTTACTTCTAGAAACACTAGCTCTTCACTGTATAGTAGGAGTACATTAGCATCCAATAATTCTATGCTCAGTATATTTTCAGTGTCCCCTTATTAAATTTCATTGATATTTATTTCCAGTGGAAACTTCCTATTAATATGTTGAGATGAACTGGCATGCTATTATTTTACTAATGCTACTTAGTATAAAAGGTAATTTAAATTATGATTAGAAACAATTTATAGTTATTGCAAATTGATGTAAAGGACATAGAATATGTGTTTTGGATTCCTGTTATTTACAGAACAAATGATACCTAGTTACATAAATGAGCTCTTTGACTCCTCTAGAAAATGCCTTATAAACCAAACATTGTCATCAAGGCATGTTACAGTGATAAGATGTGACCTTAAAGCAATGAAGTGGGCGAGTGGAGAAAACAAAGACAAGGTTATTTAGTTGTGATACATCATGTTTAGCAACACTTTAAACAAACACACTATACGCTTCTTTTCTTGAGGAAAAAAATACTCACTCTAAATGATAAAGAGCAGTATAAAATAATATAGTACAGCTATAAAAAAACTATAATTATTAAATAATTTAAAGAGAGCTTGATGCTTGATGCACTGAGTCCTTGAATTTTGAATGCAATTTATGCATGAATTAGCTTACTAATATAAGCAGATTCAATTTAGGCAACACTTTTGTAATACTGAGTAGGTAGCACTCGTTGACGAATAGTATGTGGATTGTAAGTCCAAGGGTGAAGCAAGGATTATGTTTAAGAATAACACTAGTTAAAACTTTTAAAAATCTTGTTATGTGGCATGAGTGTTTTAAATGCTTTATATTAAATTTAATTTATTTAATACTCACAACAACCCTGTACAGTAGGGATTAGTATTATCCCTACTTTAAAGATTAGAAAACGTAGTCATCTCCCGAAGGTCACACAGTAAGTGTACAGCTGGGTTTGAAAACTATCTGCTTCCAAATTCAGGTGCCTAACCGTTACAGTAGCCTGTCTCTTATGTAATGTTTATAGATTACTTGCATATGCTAAATACCTACTGTAATACAAAGCTTCGTATGAATATTCATAAACATTTGCTAAATTCAATTAGACTGAACTGAATTAAATGGTATATTAAATAAGGCTTTGTTATAAAAATTCTGTAGGTTTCAAATAGTCAATAATTTCTCATTTTGCTGGGATTCTCCTAAAGTTTGTCTCAGAAATAAAAAGATCACCTACAATATCTTCATCAATATTCCATGAATTTCTCTAGATTTTTCTAACAGCCTATTGTCTTAGAACTCACTTACATAAACTGATGAAATATAATGAGATTGCCACCTCTTAGCTATCGCAAGCCCTATAGGTAAGAACTACTGTTTTTCATAATCTTTAAACATTAATTCTTTTGGTAAAAGTTTGTAATTTAGCTGGAAGTAAGCTTCATGGTAAAAGTAAAATTTAAAAGCTTCATTTTTTTTTTTTTGCTAACATAAGTCTGCATCTTTTTGTTTCTAGAAAATCTGTTAGGTTTTGTTGTATGAACTAATCAATGATGACATAAATGTCTTAAAATAGGATATGGGATTAATACAATCACTGTCATCACCTATTAAAAATAAGATCTGGCTTATATACTACCTAACCTAACCTTTAAATTTTACGAATAGGAATACTGCAAACAACTACATTGCAAGACTTGCCTATGGACAGAAAGCCAGATTCTCAGGATTAGAATTTAGCGCTGAAACCTCTGGGATTTTAGTCTGTTGCTCTTGCATTCTATTGCTCTGATGTGACATTGCTTGATACAGATTATTCACTTGAAGCATTTCATTTTTAAAAGTTTTGTTCATGGCTTATTAACTTTCAAGACAGAAAACATGTAATCGTTTTATAAAATATAAGAAAAGGTTTCATCAAAATATAACAAACAGCCAAGTGGAGCTTCGAAAATGTTATGTAAGAAAATAAAAAGTTAGGTTTTAGTTATTCGTAATGATTTTTATACAAAACATTCTTCTGACTGACTAGTTAGGTGTTTATTATACATATAGTAGAAAAAATATAAAAGGTTACTAATCATGATTTTTAATACAAAATGCTCTGTCAACTCAGGAATAACAGGAAGGAAAGGGCACTAGATCAGAAGTAAGCTGAAGTAATTATGCTTACTTCTAGATCAGAAGTCAGTATGAGAATTTGATGTTCCACATAAAAAGTTAGATATTGATTTTATTGATGGGACATTCAGAGGAAAAAATTTAACAACTGTGTACATGAAGAATAGCTCTTAAATTATTTATAGGACATAAAATATGGAAGTATTCAAAATCTTCATAAATAAGTATTCTAGAGTGTTGATTCTCTTCATCAAAGATATGATAGTAAATTTTTTAGCAGAAGAAAGATAAAAAACATTATGGAAATGAGATTAATTATTTTCAGGGAAATTATTATACATTTGAGACAATATAATAGAGAACAGAATTAGTCTCTCACTGTCTTCCTTTTCTTGTTTTCCTCTTCTCTCTCCTCATCTGCTTTTATATAGCTATATATAAAGAAATACAATACTGACATTCACCTTAAATGAAAGTACTTAAAATATTAATTTCTACAAGTTAAAAAATAACATAATATTAATAAACATTCCATTCACTGTGGAATTTAAAATAAGATAGCACCTGCACACATTGTATGGCACAATCGAGTAAAGGTTAAATTAATTGAATATTTTTGATGAAGTAAAAAATTGATACAAAACTGATCATAGAAAATCTATAGTCAAGAGATAAATGTGAATTGTGTTTTACATTAAAAAATATTTTTTTAATCAGTATTATGACAAACATCAAAATAGCTTGGAAATGAATTTAAATTACCAAGATATATGGTTAAGGGAAATGAGATAAAGTATAGTTTTGGCATGATGATAGGAAAATATCACTTTACAATACAGTTGTAAAATATTAACAGGTGGCAAAACAGACTCACAGCAGATATTGCAAATGTTAAAGGAGAATTAGAGATGATCGTGACTGACACATTTATACAATAAATGTAAAGGAAATAAAATTCTGTATAAATGGGAAATATAATAAATAAAATACATAGGCAATATATTTCTCACATAAAACAATGTACACAGTCTGCTTACTTCTTTATTTTTCAAAATTTTGATCACAGTTATTCACGGCTTACATCTACTGTGAAGGTTAGCATTACTCCTACAAAAGCACAGAGACTATCTTTTATATTTTCTTTTCTAGACTGTATTTATGATAGGCAAGGGACAAAAAAGAAAATGAGACAAAGATAAATGTAATTCTTAATCTTTTAAAGGTAGCAAAAATAGTAGGATATAATAGTAAATTTTAAAAACAAAACAAGTATACATTAAAATAAGATGAAACATTGGAGATTACTTTTTTCACATATATTTTCAAATATATAAATATTAATGATTACTGCTTGGATTAATATTACCCTTTCCACAAAATATTTTCATGTATAATAACTTTTAAAGTTTTCTGGGTAATTCTGAGGAGACAAGAGTTTAAGTTGGAAATTCCAGAGCCTTGTAGTGTCGCCCTTCTTCCAAGATTATCATTAGTACTCTATAAGAAATGTGGCATATATTGAGTAAAGTGTCTCAAGAATGGAGGAAAAAGTATACAATGTACTCATTACTTCTATGAAACCATCTTCTATTTACTCACACTTTCTTATGAAAGATAGAACACAACTATAGCCTAAGATGAAGGAGACAAATGGAGTGGGAAGGGAGGGGCGGGGGGGAGGTTTGATAGAGGGAGGGTAAAAGGCGGGACCACACCTACGGAGGATATTGCAAGAGTACAAGTCAAATCTGTCAAGTGTAGAACATAAATGTCTTAACACAATAATCAAGGAAATGAGACAAAAGCTATGAGGACTGGTTTGATGTAAGCACGTCAGATTGTATAAAAAAAAAAATCAACACATTGTACCCCACATATGCATAAATGTATTCATGATCTATGTGTATATGACTTAATAAAAAAAAAAGTAAAACAAAAAAAGAAATGCAGCATATAATATGATTTCAAAAATATATGAAATAAAACATTTGACAAGATGCATAAGCATATAGATTTGCTAGAATTTCAATGCAGTGGATGTAATTTTTACTATGTAAAGCCTAAACTGTATTTCTGTTCTGTCTTAACACTTAAGAGGATAGTTAATAAAGAAATTACCCCTGCTCACACATATTCACAGCTCAATAAGCATTTTTCTAGAATTGGAATGATCAGGATAGATCCAAATCTATAGTACCCTTACTATTGCTAGTATTTCTCTTTGACCTTATTCTCTCACAGAACTGTTTAATTTTGATTATTCTAATAAACCTTGTTTCCTCTGATTTTCATGTCCATATTTTAAAGGTTAGTGCTTCTCATGTTATTAGGAAAATATTCTGAAAAGTCCCTTATAATTATAATACTGATAATAATACAGTCATGACTTTGGTTCTGAAATTTACTTAGTAATTATTAAGATATTTGAAAAATTGAAACAAAATTGTCAATTTCCTTTGAATTCTCATCAGGAACTATAACATTATTCCAAGCCACATGAGAGGATATACGTGTAATAGAATTACTACTTCATTAAAGGCAGGTGAATCAAGTGTTATGCTCAGCTGAATGCTCCATGGACTAGAAAAGTCTGGAAACCATGTCTTCAGGGAATTGAATTATAGCAAATCCCAGGAAACAATGAAAATTCCATATTTCCTGATACTGAGTAGGGTATAGAAACATGGTGGTAAATAGGAGTTCACAAACAAACACGTGATACAATCTGTGCTTTTTATGTTTTTTCAACTCTGTAAGTCTCCTGCAATTCTAGTAAAAATACTAATGAAAAATGGAATGAAATTTTTAAATAATGTTATTTGAACATGCTATAACACCTAAAATAATTTCTAAAATTTTAATCTACTTTAAGAGAATGAAATGTGATGTTTTGATACATGTATATAATGTGTAGTTAACAACTTAGGATAATTACCATATCCATCAACTCATATACTTATCATTTCTTTATGGTGAGAAGATTTAAAATTCACTCTTCTAGTAATTTTGAAATAATCAACACACTACTATTAACTATAGTGACATGCTGTGCCATGGATCCAGAACTTATTCCTCCTGCCCAACTGAAACTTTGTAACAATCGATCATCATCCCCCCTCTCTGTATCCACCACCCTAGATGTCTGTGCTTCCACTTTTATTGTCACAATTTTTGCAATGGCCAAGATATGAGAACAATTGATGAGCCCATCAATGAATGAATGGATTTACAAAATGGTGGCATATATACACAATAGACTACTATTCATCATTTAAAAAGAAAGACTTCAGTAATTTACAATAACATGGACGAACCTGAAAAACACTATGTAAGTGAAATAATCAGATGCAGAAAGACAAACACTACATGATCTCACGTCTATGTGGAATCCAAAATGATTTAATTGTTCAAATATTCAAAATGAAAAGCAGTCTAGGAAGGGTTTCTTCTTGGAGGAAGTAAATAGAAGACATTGGTTTCAGTCCTTTTCTCTGGGAAAGTATCTAAGTAACAACAGTATAAAAGGCATCACTGAGGAGAAATACAGTGTCCAGCTCTATCCATAAAAAACATTATTTGCCCATCATCAATTAACCATGAACATGTTTTTATTTTCTGATAGAGCTGGTTTTCTTCCATTCATTTCAGGGTCTTCCTTGTGAATACTGGTGCATCTTTGATAGATTTATGTTTTGTGATTAGTGAATGATATGTGATTAGTAAATTGGAAGTGCTTGCTGACCTTATAGAGACTGTAATACCTTATTGTCATTAGCACCGTATTCCAACCAACCTGGCCTAGCCAACTAGTCAAAGGCATCAATAACATACATGATGTGTAGGTATTTTTCCAACACTGGGTCAGATATTACTTCCATTATTAAGTGATTATTCTGAGAAATCTATTTTTTTAATTTGGTATTAAATTTTCAGAGTAAATGACACCTTCTGAAAATCTGATATAAAATAAATAACATCTCTTCAAAACCATTTCCCATTGGTTCCAAGGATTGAAAATGGAAAACTATGAGTACTCAATACAATTATGGATTTCCTTAACATAGCTGCCAGCCTTATAAACAGTTTAAATTAAATGTTACAAGAATTTAAAAAAATGTATTGCTAACTATTGATGGAAATGATCTGATCTGGTAGTTACTGTGCATGCAATTTTGGAAATGTAATTGCTCACTTGTAATACTTAATTTTCTTCCATTATATTCCACTACTAATATGCCTGTGATTCATTTTCATCATGCTAAGTTGGCTTTTCACCTTACACTTCCACAAAAGAGACTCATTATAAGATCCTCTAGTAACAGCTGTCAGGCAATGAGGCTCAGACTGCAGGCAGAACCAGGTAGATTTTTCATCCCCTGTTGTTTCCTTGGCAGGCAATTTGTTCCCCATTGTTACACTTAGGAATCCTAGTTTATTCATGCCAGATCTTAGTGGAAATAAGCTTTTTCTACAATTCTTCTTGTTTAATAGAATATATATTATAATTTAATTTCATTTTCTCAAGTATAGGAGAAAGAATAGAGGCGATTACTTTATATACATTTTAAATACTAATTGGCTCATTAACGAATTAAATGAATTTTATTGGTGGCTTCTACAAAAAATTTTTGAACCTTCCACTGCATTGTGTTGAAAATAGAAAATTGTAGATGAATAAAACTAGTTTTCTGTCTTCAAAAATAATACGTCTTTCAAATTCTATGAAATTGCATTGTATTTTACATTGATTAAGAAATTATTTCCCTTGATGCTCAATAAATTTAAGAACATTTCCTACACTACCGGTGTGTCTAAATGAAAGTTAACTCATGATTCAGTGACAATTATAAAACAAAATGGAACAAAAAGCTAGTGATAAGTAAAAACAACTAATGCACTGATAGAAAAAATAGGATCATACTTTTAGATACTAGAAAAATAAGATTTTCTTAAGACAATTAAAACAAAAAACACACAAAAAATGGACAAATATTTACTCTACATGTAAAATTTGAAAATTTCCTTGAGATGAAAGATAAATTATTATCATGTTAAATGTAGACTAATGTAAGGATTTTTAAATCTTTTGATCTATTTGCATACCCTAATATTTTCTATTTTTCTCTCATTTTCTTTTGCTTTTCTTTGTAAAGGTTTGTGAAAATTTGAGTAGTTTAGGATTCTTCTCAGGCAATAATCACTATGTTAACTAATGAGGCCACTTTTAAAATTTTTGGCGTGCCTTTTTTGGCATGTATTGTTAGTAAATTCTCTATTAGATCTTAAAGCTAATATTCTTTCTTTTTTCTATTTTTATTGAATTTAATACCTAGTTTATTTTTTCAAACATAACTGCTTCTTAAAAATATATGTTTAAGGCTGATGTATTTATTTAATGTCATATTCAACATATTCAATAGATTTTCATGCTTAAGTTTAATAGTATGTAATTTCAATTCATTTTCCTGTGGAAAGAAATTTCCATGCATGTAAATTTGGTGCATGTGTATTTGTATTTAAATGTGTGCATGTACATACATGCTCATGTATGAAGTGTTTATTCCCCTGCAGATGTATGAGAATGTTTGTGTATACGTGAGTGTATGCATGCACAGACCTGTATGTGTGTGCATATGTGCGAGAGTTGATTGGTGTTAAAGGATATTCACCTTAAGTGGCTTTCTTGGGCGATGCCTGTGGCTCAGTGAGTACCGCGTCAGCCCCATATACCAAGAGTGATGAGTTCAAACCCAGCCCCAGCCAAACTGCAAAACAGAAAAATAGCCGGGCGTTGTGGCGGGTGTCTGTGGTCCTAGCTACTCGGGAGGCTGAGGCAAGAGAATCACCTAAGCCCAAGAGCTGGAGGTTGCTGTGAGCTGTGATGCCACGGTACATCATTTTTATATAATTAACATAAATTACTCTTCGGCATCTACTCTACTGGCAGCACTATTTTTTATTATATGGTAGATTTTATGAAGGGAAATTACTTTTTTTCGGAGTTATCTCATTCGACCCTATGAATTTCAAATTTCTCACCTCTATGAGAAATGTCTATGGAGTGTCTATGATTATTTTAATGTCTAAGGAGCGTCTATGATTATTTTAATTTTCTTAGTGTATTTCAGTAATTCCTCAACACTTGTGCTTTGTATGGCATTCATTCTAGATTTTATATTTGTTGTTATATTGACACTCTTTTTAATGATATTTTGAGATTGAGAATTAAACTTACATATTTAGTTAGCCAGCTTCAACACAGAGCTCAGGTTAATTTTCAAGATTGTGTAAACTCAGATCTTTAGAATGTATTTAATATATGAGCAAAATGTAAAATAGTATACGTATATTTATACATAAATGTGATAAAATTTAAATG
Organism: Perodicticus potto; assembly: GCA_963574655.1. Lineage (NCBI taxonomy): Eukaryota > Metazoa > Chordata > Mammalia > Primates > Lorisidae > Perodicticus > Perodicticus potto. The sequence goes on from CAUYRH010018592.1 coordinate 20,179, forward strand.
TTCTCTTTATTTATATAGAATACATTTGAATGTAGGTTTTGAAGTGTATCAAAGGAGCAATGTCATTGAATTGGTTATATCTATTGAATTTAATATTAAATAAAATTATTATTAGTTTACCAAAGTCCAAAAATTTCTTGAGCTCATGAATATCAAATACAGGCTCATGCTGTCTCTGAGCCTTCCCACATAAATTGGCCCCAAATCTATATTTTATAGAAAATTTGTGTGGGTACTGAAACTTAGTCTTGTGAGTAGGGCTACTTTAAAATCTGTCACTATTAATATCAAATTTGCAATTGTTACTTCATTTACTTATTTGTACTATTATTGTGATAAGAATCCTTAATGTGATATTTATTCTTATCAAATACTGAAGTGTACAATATATCATTGTTAACTCCAGGCACAATGTTATACAGCGTTTCTCTGGAAAATATTCATTTTTGACTGAAAGTTTATTCTCTGCATTTCCTACTACCTCAGTCCATGGCGACCACTATCCTACTCTATGTTTCTACGAGTTGTCATGTTAGTTTGATGTGACACAGGAAGTTGAAATTGATTTAACCTCAGCTTTGATTTGTTACGTTCAACAAATTTGTGTCATTCAACCTTGCTCAGTTCCTAAGACGATCTTGGGTTAGGGAGGGAAAATAAAATAGGACCCATGTGGCCCCATCCCTCCTCCCATGCTCATGTTTGAGAGGTAGTCCATCTCTTATTGTGGCGCCTTTACTATGGAGCTAGTATTCTACTCTTGTATTAGTTCAGTTTCTGTGACTTAGAATACCTGAAACTGGATAGTTTATAAAGAAAAGGAATTTATTTCCTACGGTTATGGAGGCTGAGAAGTAAAGTAGAGAGACTGCCTCTGGTGAAGGCAGGTGAGAACTTCCGAGATGATGCGGGTCATCACATGGTGAGGGGCTGAGCATTCCAGCTGAGGTCTCTCTTTCTCTTCTTCTACACATCTCAGTTCCATTTCTAAATTTATTAACATTATCATTGTATCTCTGTACTCTTTGCTTCCCAAATTATATACATTATATAGCTCTGCCTTTCTGCTGTACAGTTTCCTTCTTTACAGACTTAATTATTAATCACATTGATAATACTCTATTAGTTAATTAATCTATTAATCTATAAATGACTTCATCAATTCTTGAGAATGGAGACCTCATGACTCAACCACTGCTTAAAAGTCCCACCTCTCAAAATTGCCACATTGAGGATTAAAATAACCTGGGTTTTGGAGGGAACAAATGTTCAGATCATAGCTACTGTTTCCCATGCTGATGCTGATGATAAATTGTTATCACTTTTCACCATTAATATGTGCCATTATATCCTAGCCTGACTGGACATTCAAATACTATTTGACAGCTGCCCTATCTTTTAATAATTTTCTATATGTCTGTACACATATAGTGTATCCATAGTAGTTGCCTTCTAGTAAGAAATTTTCATTATTCTTTTTTTACTAAATATATGATATTTGAAAATAATTAATGTTTTGTTATTGTCTTCTGTTTTTTTCTCTTTCAAAATGTCAATACACTAAAAGGAACTGATGTTCACAATCACTAAGATTATATTTTCTTCTTTTTGTGACATGTATCACTATTTATAAATATGTTACCATCATATCTTTGTACTTCTTTTTTCCCTAAATTGTGTAATTCTGCCTACTGCTGTACATTTTCCTTCCCTGCAGAGTTTGCTATTGAAATATGATTCCATTTAATGCTTATAATCCCTTTTGGAGGAGAAAATTATTTTATTTGTACTCTTGAAATCACTACAACATGATGTTATATCTGATCATTTTTCTTATTTTTTATATAAATGTCTGTCCTTTAATTATACTATCTTTTGAATATTTTAGTTCTCTTATACAAGAATAAATTCTTAGGCTACCCCTGAAATGCTAGAGTATTTAATGCCAGAAAATATGCTTCCTTGAAATTTAATACAATGGTGGCACTGTGGGACATTATTGCTCTAATTTAACTCAGTATGCAGGTTCCCAGCATTTCAAAGTGTTTTTAGTCTGGACTTACCGAATATCAAAATAGTTTTCTCTCACAATAAATCATTTCCTGGAGCAAATGAAATTCTTGTGACTTAAATCAACTAGTTAATTAAAATAGTTTCCTATAAGTCCCAATTTTATATCAAACAAATTCATTTAACTCACTGTTATACAAATCTAAAAGTACTTTTAGCATCACATGATCCCCAAAGAAAAGTTTTCAAAAGAATATATAATTTGGCCCAAAATAGCTCTTACTATAAATTTGTAAATAACTTCTATGATGATCGATCCAATGATTATTATTATTATATATATTTTTTTGCTTTCTTAATCTGTATGGACCCACTTTTGAATTGTTGGTTAATTAACTTATTTTAACATATTTTTAAACTTCTTGTCAAGTTCTGGGGTTTCAAGTTTTCTTACCTGACCAGCTTCTTTAAGAGAAAATTCTCTCATTTGGTCTAATTCTTGCCAAAAATGAATCTTAGATACCAACACCATCTGATGTTGAAGCAGTTTACTGTGGCAGCACTCTTAAAAAATGGATAGCAGGAGCAGGCTGGTGCCATGGGCTAGATATGCTCATGGGAGCAGAGGACAGACTGACCACAATGGTCCATGTCTGGAAACCATTCTTAGAGATAATTCCTTCCCCCCATATTTAGCCCCGTTCAGTCTCAGTTAACTATGTGTGTGTCCGGTTGTTTTGTTTGACTATAAAGGGAGTTTAACCTATTCTCCTAAGAGTAAGCTATGTTTTCAGGTTTTTGAAAGTTATATGTGTACTGAGGCGGGCATGTCTCCTGAAAGTTCCCAGGACAGGATTGGTAATCCCCAGGGTCATGTTGCATCACAATGCAAAAAAGTATCATCCCTGTAGAATGTTTAAGCAGACTTTATGATATTATTAACCTTATAGCCATGGTATGTATCTTCAAGTAGTAACTAACTTATGCTAAGATACCAAACCAAAGATAATTTGTACATTATATTATGGCTTCTTTTAGGGGAGGAGAAAGTTTTACTCAAATAAGCTCACAACAATTAACACAGAAAAAGCAATGTTATGTTTCTGTGAAATGTGAAAAAAATATGGTCCTGATTTAGTTTGGAAAAGAAATTGAGAATACAATGGCTTGGAATTAATTGTCCTCCTAAAGTCTTCACTTCCAAGTAAGATTAAATTAGGGATTAGAACTTCAACATATGAATTTTGGTATTATACAAACATTTCAATTCATAGCAGTGGCATTTTTGCATTTGCCACACACTAGATGACCTTAACAAGGAATGAATTCTTGTTATGATATCAAGGAAGATCTTTATTGGAACTTAATTCAAACCAAACCTAAAGACACCAAGGCTGGTAGTGAAAGGAAGAGAAAAATAAATTCAGAGAAAAAAAAAAGTTGAAATAATCCACCACAACATGCCCAGATATTTTAAGGCAGACTGAATGTAGAGGAGAGAGAGAAATCTTGAACTAGTGAAGAGACTGGAAGTTTTGTGTTAGACAAAACTTAAGTTTCAAAATCTAAAATAATAACACTGTCAATATTCAGGAGAAACAAGAAAATTTTATGTGATCTACTCAAGGTAATGACTGAGGTGGGAATGGGCATAAAATGAGATTTGATTTAAAAAATAGTATCTTCTTTCTGTATTTCCTAAAGAATCCAACTCAATGTTAACTGCAAAATTAATTAAATAAGAATAGTTGCTATATTGGAGTTCATATTATGTGCTAAATATTATGCTAAGTACTTTTACATAGAGGAGTCCATTTAATTATCTTGTCAACCTTATGAAGTCACTATAGTATGTTCATTTGAAATATAAGTAATATGACATTTGAATGCAATTCTGGCTTCAAAAATTCATGCTTGTTAGCTACCAATATAACCTGGTTGTCTGTATCTCTCTCTCTCTTTTTTTTTTTGTATCTCTCTTTTTGTCACATAGCTATTGTTTCACAACTTTATCCTTGTTCATATTCACATGGTGGATTGAAAACCATGGTCGCGGTATTTTGAAGCTTGTCTCTCATGACGTATTATCTGTTTATCCATACTTATGACTTGCAATGAATAGTAGAGTGTGATAGCTTCACATGGATTTCTAGATAACCTTCTTGTTTTTAGGATTTTTTTGTCTATTTAAGTAAAAGACAGACTGAATTTTAATAGAGATTTTATTGACTCTGTAGATAGCTTTGAGTAGTATGGACATTTTAACAATGGTAATTCTTCCAGTCCAAGAACATAGCGTCTTTGCATTTTTGTCATCAATTTCTTCTATCAATGTTTTATATAGTTTTAAGTGTATAGATCTTTTACTTCCTAAGTTAAATTTCTTCCTGGATATTTTAATTTCATTGCTATTGAAAAGGTATTTAAAATTTTTTTCAGATAATTATTTTATGGTTGTTACTGTATAGAAATAGTACTGATTTTCATATGCTAATTTTGTATCCTGCAACTTCATTGAATTTGTTTGTTAGTTTTTACAGGGGTTTTTTTGGCAGAATCTTTCTGGGTTTCTATATATAAGACCATGTAGTCTGTAAACAGAAAATTTGACAAGAAACTTCTAATAATCAACAGTTTCACACTTTTAATTTAGAATGCTAAATAGAATTCTATTTAAGTAACAATTTTATCAATTCTTTTTTTATACTCTAACATTCTCTAAAATAGATATCTGAAATTTTCAAAATAATGACTCTCTCTGGAATTCACATCTTGTTATTATCGCTCCTGGTCTGTCAAAAGATAAATAATTTGATTCCTGCAGGTTTCTAATTTTCCAGCTATTAGCATATGGCTTGACAGCATAAAACTACAGAAACATATTTATGACAGTTTTTGCCCCAAACTAATTTGTTTTCTATAGTTTTTTGATAGAGGCTCATAACTCAAATTGGTCATCTTGAAGCTCCTAATTCACAATACAGTCAAACAGGTACTGAATCATGATATTGAGTAGTACATGGTTCCTTTTATGTACTAACTTTCAGACTTTCAAGAGTTTTCTAAACCATTAGAGATTCTCAAACGTTTTTAAAGTATGTTAAGTGGAAAATTATTCAATGAAAGGTAAATATTTACTCATTGATCTACTAATATTTCTCATGTTTGAATAGTATCACATACAATAAATGACAGGCATATCATTTAACTCGAAATGTTTCTTTGAAATGCCATTAAAATAAAAGTTAAAACTAATAATCAGCATCTAATAAAACCACTGTTTGCAAAAAGCAGTTTCTGATTGTTGTTAGTACAAACTGTGCACAGATTAAATCAATCCTGAAATAGATCCCAGACCCGGCTGAACAGCCTTAAAGACAGGCTTTGAGTGCTTATCCTACTTAAGCTTTTAAGTTTTGGTTCGTTCAGTATAAAACACTTACTGAATCTATTACTACAATGCAAATCTATTCTAGTTTTTCTTCTGATTGAACTTTATCCTTTTTTTAGATATTGCAAAGAAAAGCTTATTAACTAAATCAGGCTTTGTATTTTTTTAAAGGGTATTTACCATTTAACTACATGTTGCTTACGGATACTGATAACAGGATGGCTATAAGAATTTTCTTACTTTTAAAAGCAGTTAACAGTTTTGGAAACGAGAGAACTATAATAGGCCCTGGTGATGTTCCAAGACCCTCAGTGAATCCCTGAAACCTCAGATAGTACCAAACCCTACATATATATATATTTTTTTTTCATATAAATGCATTGTAAATTGTAATTTATAAATTAGGCACCATAAGAGATTAACAACACTTAATAAAAAAATAGAATAATTATAGAAATATACTATAATAAAAGTTATGTGAGTGTGGTTTCTCTCTCTCAAAATATCTTACAGTACTATGCTCACCTACGGTACTGCCACAATTGACCATGAAGAATCAAAACCACAGAAAGATAACCATGGATAGGGGAGTACTGTATAGTGGTTTTAAAATAAGGAGGCAGTGTTCAGTGAAAACCAGCAATGCAGGTGACCCTTATCAGCCTTTCTCTGTTCCCAAGTTTGAAACCCACACTACTGTGCTAGTATTCCCTCATCCCCAGTATTCTTTCCAGGAGCGCTCACCTCCTATTATTTTCTGACAAAATTTTGACTGTACTCTCTCCAAAATAGAACATAACATTTTTATAGAAGAAAATCAATAAAATGTCCATCCATGTATAGTTAGCCATTAAAAACAAAAAAAAAGACAGAAAGACTTTAGGCAAGATATTCTGGAGTGCTGGTATAATCTTGGCAGAAGATAGAGCAAAACTACACTCCAATGTGCCCTTGGCATCCTCCCCAGCAAGGACAAAGTCTTGCTTTGCCACCAGAAAGTTGTAGTAGCTTCCATGCCTCCTGGGCCCAGGCTTACTTCAGACCAGACCACCTGAGGGCAGTGGGTTTCATTTCTCAGGCATCAGCATCCACACGCTTGGAACTTTTTCTTCCTGTGATTTATTTGTTCTACTGCCTTAATGGCTTCATGCCTCCCACCCCCAGCCCAGATTCTGATAGGAGGTGGACAAACTAGTGTCCATGGACGTCCTAGTGTTCTACGCTCCCTCTACATTACTATGAGACAAAAAGAGGGATTCCAGAGAGATGAGCAAAAGTTATCACAATGGCAGTGGGTGCTTTGAACCCCGGGTAGTGTTCAGAGTAGCACTGATGTCTTAATTCTTGGTGTCTAGGGGACTGTTTGGCCAGCCACCTACCTCAGAGAACACTATGGACAGTATCTGAAAGACGCCTCAATCAGCCAGGAGCCTTCCCCTGGGGGCAGGTGTAGGCACAGTGCAGCTGCCTTCAGCCCTGTGGGTCTTTCTTGGATATAGGCATCTGTGGAGACTGGATTTCACCCATGGACCAGTCCACTTCTTTGAAGACCAATGAATGTAGCTATTCTCTCCTCCTGAACAGTTATGGGACTCCACGTGTTCCTCAGATTGCCCAGTGGACAAAGGCCATCTTTTTAATTTGCTATGAATTTTCCCCAGTGTTGCCATGCTGTTTGCTAGGGTGGTGAGAGCAGCTTGTCTGGGAGTTGCAGTTCCCTTCTGTGCTGGTTCTGTCTGGGAAGATGGGTGTCAGCTGACGGCTCTTCCCATTTTTCCCCCCATGGCAATATGAACACCAATACCCAGAGGGCTAAGGGCATCTGTCACACTCTGGGGCCCTCTGATGACCAGGAGCTGACTGTGCTCTGAAGGTGCGGTGGACAGGCCCCATTGTAGGACGACACTGGCTCCAGTTCCCTGATGGGCCCATCTGTCAGCCAGACCAACTGAAGTGCAGGTGTTTCAGCTTCCAGCGCCAGCAGCTGCGAGAGAAGCCCAGGAAGAGCTCCGCAAGGGAATGTGGGACTCCAGCTTTCAGTGTCCCTTACACGTGCCCTTCAGCTGGCAGACAGCACACACATCTTAGTGCCGGCAGGCAGCACACTAGCAGGTCCCCACTGCAGGTCCCTTGCAATATTCTCAGTCACACCAGTCACACCTTATTTGGCATGTCTCCTGAGCACACAGGAGGCACTGCTCTCTCCTGGCATTCATTCTCTTTAATATGGATACAGAAGATGTCATTTTTCACATAGAATATGATTGTTGTCAATTCTTCATCCCGGGAAAAGGCAACCGAGTCCCCATCCTTACTACAGCAGTGCACCGGAAAGCCTCTGGGCCAACTGCAGCCACCGGGCCCATCACCTACTCGCAGGACCCACGCCAGCCACAACTTTGGCTTTCTCTTGGAGCTCTGGTCTAAAGAACCAGGTGAAGCCAGGTATCTCATCTGCTATGACTTGCTTGTCCATAAAGCAGGGAAGGCTTCAGAGAGAACGACATCATCACCCCAGACAGAGAAACAGAAGTGGAGAGGAACCCTTCACGTTAAAAAAATATGTTATTGCCCAACATTGAAGTTGTTTCAAAGGATTCTTTGGTCCCCCACATTTTCCCCATAGATCCTGAACTTCTAAACTAAAAAACAAAACAAACATTTTCTCTAGAAGATGGAAATTAACATTAATATTAGGTAGATTAAGTAGGTATAATGTTGGGAATTCTCCCCATTTTCTTATGTATTGAGGTTCAAAAATTTATCTTTAGAGTAATAAAATCTCAAATGAATAACAATTCAATAAAAGATAATACTTTACATACATTTCTTGAAATCCAGTGTAATTAAAATAATTGCAAAGCTTTTACTGGAAAATTGTCATTTATAATCAAAGCCAACTCAATTTTAATGGTGGCCCAGTGACAAGATCCCTAAAATAGCAACTGCAGTTGCACAAATGCCTTTCTGCTTCTATCACCATTTGGAATGATTACTTTCTGATTTGTATTTAAAACTCATAGAAACATGCTTTTCAAAGACTTTCCAGTAAATGGCTTTCATTTTAAAATGTAAAGAGCTTTCTATTATTTGTGAAGACAGAGTAGTCTTCTTTTTTCATGTCAATAGCCAACTCCCTGACAGATACCAAGATAATGGTGTCAGTTCATATCCTTTTCCCAACCGTCCTGCTATAGAAATGCTGAATTTCAAAGGCGCACTTTAAATAAAATTTCACCAACTTTTCTGTAATTTAGCACTGAGCAGTGAATTTAAGAAATCATTCTGCTATTGCACAGAAAGTATATAAGCCTCCTCTTTAACTACTCTAAATGAGAGGTCAGTTTATGAGACGCTTCTCATTTAAAATAGCCAAACTTTGTATTCTATCAGGGAAATGTAAAACACTCAGATCATGTTATATTTGGGAAAGATGATTCATACCACTTACAAAACAAAAGCAGGAACTCAATATCTGAAAGATGAAACTTTGCTCTGAGAAGCAGTTCTGACCCAAGGGATGATGATTATTTATTTATTTATTTTTTGTAGAGAAGAGTCTCACTTTATCACCCTTGGTAGAGCGCCGTGGCGTCACACAGCTCACAGCAACCTCCAACTCCTGGGCTTAGGTGATTCTCTTGCCTCAGCCACCCAGGTAGCTGGGACTATAGGCTCCCGCCACAGCGCCTGGCTATGTTTCTGTTTTACAGTTCAGCTGAGGCCAGGTTTGAACCTGCCACTTTTGGTATATGGGGCTGGCACCCTACTTGATAAGCCACAGGCGCTTCCCCGATAATGATTACTTTTTAATAAATATTTGTTGTGGCCTAGAGTTTATGGTAAAATTGGTAGGAACTACATGATCTGTAGATTAACAGCTAATGTAATTTTATTTTTTAAGCTTCCCAATATGCTCTACATTGCTTTTTCAGCTTTAACTAGGCCTTTTAAAAAAACAGGATTTCCCCCCAAGTAGTATTTCCTACTACACAGAAGAAATTTGTATACAAATATAAACGATCTATATGATGAGAAAGTTAAGATTATTTGTGAAAATGATGACAGAAAATACTATGAAATATTTAGGTTTAATAAATTATAAAACCTTAGATGTTTCTAGGGGTTTAGATGTTTCCTTCTTTCTAAGGAAAGTTTGGTACTTATCCCTTGGGCAGAACAAGGACAAGTGGCTTAAGGAAATGGAAAGAGAGGTTTATTAAGTTGTCAGCCAAAGAGGAGGATGGCAGACTCCCATTTTAGAAAACAAAACAAAAGAAAAAGAAAAAAGAAAAAAAAAACACCATCCTAACTATAAGCAAAAATACTGAGCTTTTACCCCATCTCCAAGGAAAATAATCCTTTGACCTCTGTCTGGACAATGGCACAGAGCCATCTCCTGTGGTTCAAGATACTTGAAAACAAGAAAAAAAGAATACTCCTCTGCCTCTCTTGTTCCTGGCCTCAGACAGAAATGCAGGGTTTAATTCTCAAAAAGAGAGAAGAGGGTTAAAGAGATAGCTTGTAATGTATTTTGCCCTTTTTCAGGCCCTTACTTCACTCACACCACTGATACACATAAAATTGAGACATCCAGATAATCAAAAGCGAAAAAGGTTATCTGTTTTATGACCAATGTAAATGGTTGAGGCAAGAAAATATAATCACTCAATTTAAAGAGCGTTTATAAGCATGGTGTACTGTTTGAAAAGATTCAGTAATGTTTCCAGCTTTTAATGTAAAAATGAAATAGGCTGGTATTAGTTTTATAATACAACTTGTTAAATTTTTAGGTGAAACAATGCCTAAGAGGAGATTTTGTTGCTTGGAAGCTATGATTGGATTTTAATTACAGTACTAAAATACACATAAAATGACACAGTTCAGCAAAAGGAAGAATGTCCATTTAAATTCCAGGCATTTAATGAAAAACTGTTTGTTAATGTTGCATTCATGTGTAATACTAGTGCTTGGAAAAAAAATTACTCAAAATATTGAATAACACATGAGTATTGAACAGAAAGGGAAGATGGAAGATAGCATTTTCAAAACTTTGTGAATTCGAACCTTGCAAGCACACCTTCTATGTCATACACGGATCCACTGATCACCCAGAGGGACTATGCAATTCCTGTTCAGCTGCATGGTGTGTATATAGTGATGGATCTCATGGAATTTCTCCCTGAAATATGACTACCTGGTTTAAAGAATATATTGAATTAAAGTCCCTTAGAGATGCATAGACCTTGTACAAGGAGTTTTGCCTCCATGTTCGTACATTCAGATAGACTCATCAAGAAGAACAGTTGTCTTTCCTTCCCTTCTCTGTTATCTCTCTGTTTGAGGAAAGGAAATCAAGAATGCAACCAGACCTGGCCCAAACCATTAAAAAAATAATAATTATCTCTCAGGTTAATTTAGTTTCCAAAGGGAATCATTTACGAGTCAATCTGTTTCCCACAATGATTTTATTCTTGTTTTAATTATGATATTCTCATAGCAGACTTTGCCAAGTAGAGAGAACTAGCAATATCACATGTTCTACCAAAGTTATCACATTTTTTATGAAGCAAAAATAATGTAATTGAACAGAGAAATACATTTCTACAATGATTATCAAGAGTTCAATATCTCCCTTTCAATAATGGATAGATAAGTGAGAAAATAAAGGACTTAACACAATAAACCGACTAGATCTGACAGACAGAGACAGACATATTATTTCCTCAAATATCTCTTCATCCTGCCTAGTAATCATTTGCTGTCCCTCAACATAATTATCTACATTATTTCTCCCTTCCCCTTTAAAATGAAAGTATACAAAATTCAGTACCCTTTTTGGTTATTAGGTAATAACTCTGTGATTCTAGAAGAAAAATAAGAAAATCAGTAAATGTGATAGATGCAATACGCTCCTTCAAAGTATTTTGTATGTATTAATTCATTTAATATTTACCAGAATTCTTTTGGATTGGGACCTTATTCATTAATATATGAATAAGTCAAGGCACATGTTTAAATCATTTCAACAAGCTCCCGAGCTGAGTTTGTAACTTGAGGCTGTGGCTAGGCTGATTGGCTTCAGTGTCCATAGCAGAACCCTAGGTTATGCTAATTCTGAAAGGCTTTCCTATAGTTTCAATGTTTTAGTCTCCTTCAAAATTATGCTCAGTCTTAATCCTCTTTAAAATTAAAGTGTTGTCAAAGGGATGGTTTTAAGAGGTGGGGCCCGAAGTACTGATTATTTATGAGGTCTCCTTCTTCATAAATGGAGCAGGCTTCAGTTGGCATTCAGCTAGCTTTCCCCTCAAACTGCTACCATGTGGATGCTCAGCAAGAAGCCCCTCACCAGACCGAGTGGTGGCACATTGATCTTGGACTTCTCCAGTCCTAGAACTATGAGAAATAAGTTTCTGTTGTTTAAAAACTACCCCATCTATTACCCAATCTTACGTATTTTGTTGTAGAAGCACAAATGAACTAACAGAAACACCTTAATAGGTACATAAGCCAGGGAGACCACACTCTTAGAAACTTGGACCCAGGACATAAAGGAAAGGTAACCAATACATTTTAAATGTATTTTAAACACAAAATAATTGTAGGTGGAATACACATAAAGTCTTTGTAATGATTCAAGTGGTTGGAGTAAAGTCATAGCATGTTGATGTGTTATACAAATTATAAAAACCAAAACTTTTAAAAATAACTATATTATTACACGTCAAAAACTTGCCCTTTATCAATTTTAAGAGGGTCCTTTTTGGGAGTTGCCTGTGGCTCAAAGGATTGGGGCACCAGCCCCATATACCACAGGTGGTAGATTCATCCCAGCCCCAGCCAAAAAAACTGCAAAAAAAAAAAAAAAAGAGGATCCTTTTTATAGAACTATTTGAAATGTAATTGAATGAATAATGATTCCCATGAATTTACTCTTTTTCAATCCCAAGAAATATGATTTTAACAAATGTTTATCACTAGCTGCAAAAACGGAGTCAAAACAATATTGTGTACCTTGTCATAAAACAAAACAAAACAACTACAACAATACACCTGACCATGAAGAAGTTTTGCCAAAAATTCTCAAGCATTAAGAAATCTTTTTACTCTATTGACTGGTTAACAGAAATATGTAAAGTAATCAATAGAATAAGTGAAATTCTAGGGTTCCATTGGCAACTGCCGTACAAGGAGAAGCTATAAACTAAGCCTGTCAGGCAATAGGCTGCTTTCAGATATAAAGGGAAGGAAAGGGGGGAGACAGAGTGTGTGTACAAGCACGTAGATTATTGTCAACATTTGAAATATGTGGCATGTATTTCAAATCTGATTGAAGAAATTAAACTATTAAAATCAATTTATTGTATTTTAACAAAGTTAGCATTGAGTCTATAGATTGCTTTGGGAAGTATAGACATTTTAACAATGTTGATTCTTCCCCACCATGAGCGTGGTATGTTCTTCCATTTGTTATTTTCCTTTGTTATTTCTTTCCTCCATTTTCTTTATAGAGGTCTTACACCTCTTTTGTTAGGTATATTCCTAGGTATTTTATTTTCTTTGGAACTATAGTGAAGGGGGTTGTGTCCTTAATTAGCCTCTCATCTTGGGCTTTGTTGGTATATACAAAGGCTACTGACTTGTCGATATTGATTTTATATCCTGAGACATTACTGTATTTTTTGATGACTTCCAGGAATCTTGTGGTTGATTTTTTAGGGTTCTCTAAGTATAAGATCATGTCGTCAGCAAAGACGGAGTTTGACCTCCTCTGCTCCCATTTCGATGCCCTTTATTTCCTTGGCTTGCCTAATTGTATTGGCTAGAACTTCCAGCACTATCTTGAATAGTAGTGGAGATAGGGAACAACTTTGTCTGGTTCTAGTTCTAAGTGAAAAAACTTTCAGTTTCACTCCATTCATTAAAATATTAGCTGTGGATTTGTCATACATAGCTTCAATCAGTTTAAGAAGCGTGCCACCTATGCCTAAACTCTTCAATGTTCTAATTAGAAAAGGATGTTGGATTTTATTGAATGTTGTGTCTGCTTCTATTCTGAGGATCATATGGTCTTTATTTTTGCTTCTGTTGACACAGTGAATAAAGTTTATGGACTTGCATATGTTAAAACAGCCTTGCATCCCTGGGATGAAATCTACTTGATCATAATGTATGACTTTTTTGATGGCAAGTTGTAATCTGTTGGTTAGGATTTTGTTGAGAATTTTTGTATCTATATTCCTTAGTGAAATTGGCCTGAGGTTCTCCCTTTTAGTTCGGTCTTTTCCTGGTTTTGTTATCAAGGTGATGTTTGCTAATCAATTATGGAATATTTAGCAGGAATTTAATCCTCAATGTGTACTTCAGGATTTAGTGAAGTAACAGGTTGTCTGAAATTTTTTGGAAATAATTCTGGAGAAAGTCAGGATTGAATAGTGGCTGTAAAATGGTAAAACATTAAGCTGGGTTATGGGTAATAGATGTTTGTTACACTATTCTGTCTTTTTTGTGTTTAATGTTCATAAAGTCAAAAGTTAAAGATAGATCGGGGTTCAGTAACAGCATCAAAATAGGATATCACAACCTCACGTAGACGTCATTTGTTTTCTTCCTTGTTTTGGAGATAACTGTGTACTTATAGTATTGGAAAGCAATTTAAATACAATTCATCAATTGTTAATTAGCTACATTTCTTCATTCCACAGTGTATATATAATCAAAACATAATGATGTGCACTGTAAATACATACAATACTGTTAATTTTTTTTAAAGTATAAATAATTAAAAAGAGTTTTGAAAAATAATGGATACAAGTACTTATTATTTTAAACAAGTGTGTGTTTTTCTGGCTTTGTGCAGTGCCTATTTTGGACATGCAGCTTGGCTTTTCCAATGGTATCTGAGAGCTGAAGAGCATACTCCTCACATATTGTATGATTATGACTGTTAGTCTTTCCCTATCTCACCCACTGGGTCTTTTTAAAAAATCACATGGATGCAAATTTAAGTTTCTTCTTTGTAAAAATAACTCATAACTTTGTATTTAGTGATAATTCTTTAAATGTATAAAGGAAGGTGCTTTTAAGGAAAGCGATTTCTTTACCTTACTCCAGACTCTTTCTACCTGTGTTGTTATTTTCCCATGTGTTCTGCTCATGGACTCTCCAAATAACTTCTTAAAAACACAGTTGTGAATGTACAATATCCCTGTTTAAAACCTTTTCTGTCTTCCAAGATAGGCGAAGCAAGATTGTTCTCTCCTTTCACATGCTGTTTAATTGATGTGTACCTGTGATTACAACCTCCCCTCATTGTACTAGCTCCTTTCTAATCGTACTAATCATATGGACATCAGGTATCATGTCACACTGCCACCGTCTTCCAAGCCTCTGTTTTCTTTATCTATTTGTTGCTCCATCTCCTTCTATGATACAGATAATTTATTTAGCTTTCTTTTTAATTTCCATAAGACCACAAGGGTTGGCTGATTCTTTTTGCTCTAAACCTCCGTGTGTATTTGTGGTATCGCTTTCATAACTACCTAATAAATTCAGTTAGCTGTGAAATGTTGGTTTCATTTTCCTATTGCACACTTTATGAATGAAAGACACTTGTCTCTCTCATTACTTTATTTGCATTGTACCAATAAATGCTCCTTAACCAACTGAGATGCTTTTTATTTTTATAATGTTCTTCATTATGTTGGATACACACCTAATATAGAAATTCCATCTGGGAAAAATAAAGGAAGCAACATATTTGAGTTTTTCTTAAAGTGTTTCCAGAACAAAGGCACTTGGCAATAAGCCTTTTCTTTTTTAATAGTCCAAATGTAGTATAAATTTTTGACAACAATGAGAAATTCAAAGAAAACACACAATGAGCTCTGCAAAGTAGCCCTCAATGATGATTTCTGCAAAACTTTCAGACTGATATTAGACAGTGATAATTTCATTCACAATTACAGGTAAACAACTCTGAATAAATCTGTGAAGAAGATCAGTATTTTAAAACTCAGAATGTGTGCACGCGTCTATGTGTGTGTATATTTTCACAGATATATTTAGAATTATTACCCTATAAGCATTGATGTTGGAGGTCCCTGAGAAGTTATGTTAATTAATTTGGATCTGATAAAATATAACATTTCAAATGATTGATTACTTTTGGTATATATCTGTATGTTGCTCCAGATATAGCATTATGTTTTATTAACACATTATCAATGCATTTCATTAGAGATAAAGGAATATAAGCTGCCATCAAGTTATAAATTGAAAGTGCTTACCAGCCTGTGTAGATCATATGTTACTGGCCATTAAATAAAGAATAATGGACTAACACAGAGTAGTATACCCAACTTATTATGCATACCAGAAAGTTTGGTAAAGTTTAAGGAATTGTGTTCTGTGAACAAAAGTATGTTTTCTATTTGGAATCGAATTTGAAACTGATGACTCCCATCCATTGATATAAAACAGCCTGCTCATCCAACTGTAGATCATGGATGCAGCCAGGAACAGACACGTGCCAGACTGAATACAGATACAGATCGGATGTAGATATATGTACACAGAGCCGTAACATGTAATTTTCAAAATGATAAAATCATCACTCTCAGGAGAATATAAAATGAATATGTGCTGTTCAAGGAGTGAAGCTCAGAACTAAAATTACCGAGTTAGATTGTGACCTGTAAAATGTTCCATAAGCCATAATGCATGGTGTTATTTGTTCTACGTATAACAATGTATATGCATCCTAGGTGCATAGAAGATTACATGCACCTAAGCGAGACTAAAGACATAGATAAAAGGCATGATTTCATTGGGGACCTTTAGTAGCAAACACAGAGATAAACTAAATACCGTTATCTAGAAAATACAAATGTGAGTCTTTGCCCTGCTATACTAAGAGGATGTATCACCCTTGAAGCCTTACTTTGAGGCTTCAAATCTTCTCTTCTAAAATAACTGGAAAATGTGGAATTATGCTATCATTCATGGAAAAAACAATATTAAATGCTCCCTAAAACAAAATAAAATGAAAATATTAATAC
The DNA here is from genome assembly GCA_963574655.1 of Perodicticus potto. Classification (NCBI taxonomy): domain Eukaryota; kingdom Metazoa; phylum Chordata; class Mammalia; order Primates; family Lorisidae; genus Perodicticus; species Perodicticus potto. The sequence continues at coordinate 36,640 of CAUYRH010018592.1, forward strand.
ATTGTGTTGTGGATGGCATGAGAAAAGATAGCTGAATCCTGATAATCTTGTATTCAGGTGGCTCTGAGAAGCTGAGCATAGACAATGTATGTAAGTTACACTGAATCATTCTGCAAAAATTGAAATTAAAACAAATATGCTTATAATTAATATCAAACTATAAGGGGAGAAGCCATATCTGTCTGCAAGTAGTGAAATCACCTTTATGGAAGATAATAGAACAAATTCTCTAAGAGTCCATAGGATATGTGCAATTTGAGATTTTGACAAGAGGATTTTCTAAATACTGGGTAAAATTATGTACTCTGAATACTTGTTCTCATTTTATCTAATTTCAAAGAAAAATGATTTTAATTTGTATCTTTTTAATGTAATTTTTGCTATCTCAAATTATTCTTCTTGTGTTTGAATTAATAATTATATTCTCCGGTTGCTTCTCTTTCTTTGTTCAGATTCTAGCCATTTATTCTGTGTATTGCTTCTTTTTTTATATTAAGTGAGTATATACTCTAATCATGATAATTTGGTGCCTGGATAATTATCCCAAGGCACAAGAGATTATGCTGTAATTGGTATTTTGACAATGCTATATAACCTGATTTAGAAATTATGTTAAAAGTAATTCTTATGAAACACATATCCTTAAAGGATTCTGATCAATATATGATTGGTTGGCTTATAATTTGAAGATAAAAGTAAGCCTAATGTTCTGGTTTTCATGTATGCTTAAGTAGAAAAGGTAGATGAGTTAAAAGGAAATTCCCTAGATTTGTATGACAATCAATATTAAGCTAAGGAAAGTCCCTTTGATTCAAAGACAATAAAATACTAAATGGCTAATACAGAGCACAGAATATCCTGGTGGCTCAGGCTGCATCTAAGATTGTACTTGTATGATAAACAATTATACCAATGTAATACATTACAAACAATGTGTAACTCCATTAACCTGGCAGATAGTCCTGAAAACACTTTTGGAGTGTTACGAACCTGTTAACATTATGGTTTTGTTTGCTTTAATTGTTTTATGAATGTGACCTGTGATGAGACTGCAAGTTCATCATCATTTTTATTCCCTAGCATGTTTAGTATTTTGACTTGCATTTTGAAAATGCTTAGATGTTCAATTGAATAACTCAGAAACTGAAGAACCATAATGTTGCTATATTATTTCAAGGTAATCAGATTGTAAAAATTTGTAAGACTTTTGGGCAGTGCCTGTGGCTCAGTGAGTATGATGCCAGCCCCATATACTGATCATGGCGGGTTTGAACCTGGCCCCGGCCAAACTGCAACAACAACAAAAAATAGCCGGGCATTGTCACAGCTACTTGAGAGACTGAGGCAAGAGAATCACCTAAGCCCAAGACGTGGAGGTTGCTGTGAGCTGTGATGTCACAGCATTCTACTGAGGGTGACTAAATGAGACTCTGTCTCTAAGAAAAAAAAAATCTGTAAGGCTCTTGATCAACCATAGGTCAGCCATGCTGAATGTTAATGAAACTTACGTGACAAACACTCCCCAGCCACTGATAGTCAGGAATCTTTGCCCTTTTGCAAAGTTATACATGCTGTTTTTAATATCATAATCTAACTTCTGTCTAAAATATTCTTTATAAACTTGGATTTTTCTATATTTTTTAAAATGCAATATTTTCCTCAAGGATTTTGTTTGCTTGTTTGTTTTTAATTTCACTTATTGATTCTTCCTTCTTTACTGAAACAAAATAATTTGGAAGGCTTGTCACTGAGTGTAATCCCCTCTGTGATCCAAAATCTTTTTCTCCTTGTTGCTTTTAATTAACTAACATGTCAATCAGATTTGCACTGCTTCTGTTTCTACCCATTATCACTGTTTGTATAGAGTTTTAGTTTAATCTGTATGTATATTACATTCACATAACTCTTTGATAAGCATGTTTTTTTGCATCTGTGTGAGGGCAAGAGCACTGAAAAACCCTAAGCTTTCCTCATGAATTCTTTTCTAAAACTTTTCTAAATCTTAGGAAGAACAATACTGCCATCTTAAGGCAAATTAAATCAATATGTAAGAAACATCACCAGTTTTTGTTATACATTTCAGATTTGTAATTCACCCTTTCATATTCATTATAACCCAAACTAAGTTGAAAACTGATAATCTAAGAGGAAGAGGGGAGTTGGGGGGTTATGGTACACCTCTTGGGGAAGGGATCCAAATATAAGATGGGCTTTACGAACAAATGCAAACAGTACAACCTAATTCATTTGTGCCCTCAATGAACCTGAAACAACAATAATAAAAAGAAAACCTAGTTCATTATAGGTGTGGTGAAATTTTGTATGCTCTCACATCACAATTTTATCAAATAGGTTTCATAGTGCATATTTAGAAAATTGGGTATTTATTTTACCCCTAATATACATGCATACTTTATTTTCAGAAATTCAGTCTTTCTCTTAAAATGACAATTGACACTTGAAGGTAATCTGGATAAATATGAAGGGTATTTTAATACCTGGAGTTTCGCCAATGGTATTTGACAAGTTATGTATAAATTTACTCTATATGCAGTATTGAGATTAATATTCCGAAGTTTAGAGTAGGAAATGTTAGAGGAAAATGGCAAAAATAGCTAAGAGTAGGTCATGATGGCCTAGAGATACTGTTGGTGTGGTAGAAGATATTATTTTAGAAGATAGGATACCGTCTTATGGAGGATACATTACTTAGGAGACGTGGGCTTGCATGCTGTCTTTAGTTTAAAAGATCAAAGTGAAAAACATTTGATGAGTGGCATATGAAGTATGCATTAGTGGTACAGAAAATGGTAGAATTAGGAGCATTCTGTGGTTATAATTGGGTAACTTTCAGTTAAATATTAGCGCTTCTTTAAAGTTTTTCCTGCTGATCACTCTTTTAGGGGACTCTTCATTCTTTATTAGGAAAGTTAGAAATTTGGAAACATCTTATGCCTGTGAAGCCAACTTCTGCCATTCCTCCAGAGCTCGATGTTTTCATTTTCCTATTTCCAACTATCTCATAAGGACGTGCATATTTCTATTCTTTGTGTTCTGAGTTCTTTTGCCCACCCTAATTTTCTAGGAAATACACGCCTCAAAGTCCTCAAATTTTAAAACATATGCACCTAAGAATATCCTCATAACTGATCTCTATTACCAATATCATGCCAAATACTAATGCCAATTCACAATTCTGATCATGTCAGATGCTAACATAGATATATAGAAAGGCTTCGTTACTGCAAGGTAGCAAAATCAAAGCTATCATGACGAAAAAGAGCCCGATGAAAAGTTATTGCTTAGTTTTTTCTTCGTTATCTCTCATTAGTCCGTAAATATCTATGTTCCCATCTTCAGGCATGTTCACTTGTCCTTGAACATACTTTCACATTTTGCTTTTCTCACCATGTTCATATTACTGTTTCCTATATCTTATATAACATCTTTCTGCTCTATTAGCTAGTGGAGTTCCTGGTAATCCTTCATCACTCAGCATAATTGCCTTACCCATGATGTATTTTTGGTCTGTGTAATAAATCCACTTCAAGTCAATTTCACTTTATTTCTTCTATTTACTTGTGGTACTTTCAATCTTCATTACATCATCTTATAAGTGATACTAGATAGCATAATTTTCTTTGTTAGGGAAGGGCAATGAACCTTATTTATGTTTGTCCTCATTACTTTTCTTTTATTCATATTTTCATGGCTAGAACATTAAATTTGTATTAGAAATATGTAAGTTTAAATTTGTGTTTTACCCCTTTATTTTCTGAATGACCCTGGAGAAAATGATGTGATTCCTCCAAACTTCGATTTCCTCAAGTAAAGGCTGAAAGCAATTATTTTTCTCAGTGATACTACAGGGTGGTTATTAGAAATGCTGTTGCTGGGAGGCAGAGCATGGTAGCAGATCGGAAAGATGTTTAGCTCAGCTCTCCTGGAACAACAGGTGAGAGTGAGTGGGCTAGATCATTTCCAGCAAGGAATATTGGTGTGCAGTGGCAGTTTGGGGTGTACAGAGAAGTGGTGGACTTCTGGACTTGGAGTGTAATCCAGAGCTGTGAAGCTGGAGACTGCCAAGAAAATTTCTGCACCATGGCTGTGGTGGCAGCAACCAGCCCCACTATGGAAGATTACAATTCCACGTTAGTGGGGAAACTAGGTGTTGTGTAGAAAGATTGGTGAAGTGTGGACTTCTGAGCAGAATTTGGTGTCCAGAGTGTGATGCCATCTGGAGTGCCACCACTATGGTTAGGCTGCAGGAGAGATACTCAGATGGGAAAGATCCCAGATAGGAAGCAGCCATTGTTCTAAAATTTGGGAGATGGCAGTTGCCCCAGGCATCTTTCTGCACAGGCCAGGTGTGATGATTTGACTCTCACCTGCAGACAGTTGTCCTACACTCAGAGCAGGGCCAGAGTATCCCACACTTGAGGGGAACTGTTGCAGGGAGAATTTGTGAAACCTGCCTATGAAGATTTTTTGAGATTGATGGAATCAACAGTTCAGCAGGGACTAAGCTCCAAGCATGTAACCAGAAAACTACCAAGAACAACTAAGCTGGGAAACAGGTATAAGCCTGGGAACCACTCATGGCAGCACCTGGTGTCCAGAAAGTATATTGCAACATAAATTTATTCCTACTAAAATTAATCCCTACAGCATATATAATTGTGTGTATATATATATATATATATATATAAAATCGATCCCTACAGTATATATATATATATATATATAATTTTTTGTTGGTGTTGCCTTTTTTTGCTTGTTCTTTTTGCATTTATTACATTTTTTCCTTTTTCTTTTCTTATAGGAATTATTGTTAATTTTTTAAAATTTATTATTGATATTATCATTAATTATCTTCTTCCCTTCCTCTTATGGTTGCTGAGACTCCTTACATCAGACTATTTGAGTTTTTTTTGTTTGTTTGTCTTTGATTGTCTATTGTGTGTCTGGTTGCTTATATGTTTGTTTGTCAGTTCATTTTGTTTCTATGTGTATTGTGTTTTGCTAAATCCTCAGGTTGGCTATTTTCCCTAACTCTAATTTTTACATTCAACAAGAGCAAGGGGGCATGAGGGATGATGGCTGACTAGAGCCAGCTTTGAAAAGAAGCTCCCATCCAGAGGGACAGAGACTGACCAGAAAGAACCCAATAAAGCTGAAGGGTGGGAGTCGAGCTGAGAAAAGAAATTAATAATTGCACATCTTCTCTGCTGAGGTAAGCTGCTACTCCAAGGAAACAAATTTCAGGTACAGAACCCATCCCAAAGAGGATGCATGTCTGTCCCTTCCCCCAAGAGAGTTGCTTACTTACTGTGGGATCTCTACTTGTGAGCGGTGAACTGGGGTTCTCTTCTCTCACCCCAGGGGAGTGAGTTGCTGGAAGCTGGGACTCCTTCTCCAGAGAGTCCCTGCTGTGAGTCTGAGCATTTTCTTGTCTAGCAGGAAGGTTGAACAAATATTTTCCCTGCCACTTTGAACTTCCAGTGCACCCTTACCCCCTTGCCTGGTGGCATAAATGTCCAACCCCTGCAGAAACCAGAAAGTTCATGGTTCTTAGTTAGGACTGGGCATTGCATGGACTGTGGAAGCACAGCTACGCTATAACTGTGAATCTGGTAAGGATGCAGAGAGGCCCAGGAGGGAAGTTGTCTGTCCTGGCTCTGAGAAAGTGCAACTCAGCAGCGGGTGGAGACTTGGATCTCCATGCAATGGGAGAGTCAGTAATTGCTAAGGTGCAGAAACAAAGTGGAGACACCTCCTACCCAGCATCAGTGTTAATAGAGCGATCCCACCAGGGTCAAAGTTCAGAGAGACACCTCCCCACTTCTGTGGACTGCCAGATGGAGCTAGACCTCACATTTCAGGGATGCCAGTGGAGCAGAGCAGCTGGGGCAGAGGCATGGTCTTTGAGGGCAGTAAACATTTGCTGCTTTGTTAATCTCTGGTTTGGAACGATCTCAGGTGGGACAGTGCCTAGTTCCCATTGAGCACCCGAGGTAGTCAGATTTCAGCTCCCCCAGATGGCTGGTGGCAGAGTATGGTTGCCTGGCTGATGAGTAATTGACTCACCTCTGACTCTGGCAGGGCCAAATCTCTGGTGTATTTTCTCATTGGAGGGAACTGGGTCACAGCTGTGTGGGGCTACCAGTGCCTGTATGTGATGGGGGTGCAAGTTGGGGAAGGAGGTACCATCCCTTCTGTACTATTTTTCTGGGTGGGCCTTTCTGACTCCACAGAGCACCTGACTGAGTTACACTTGAGTTGCCAGTCAACTCCCATTGTCTAGTTGCTGGAGAGCTTTTGAATGCTCCCACTTGATCTGTATTTGTGTTGATTGGAACAATTGGTTTGGAAATCTTGACCTGGGCCAATCACCTTGAGAACCACAAAGGTCATACCCTGCTTGTATTGTGGAAGTGTGGGATACCCCTCTTCCAGTTGTTGCCTATAGGGAACAGGGTGTCTTACTTGTTTATATATATCCACAGCTGACATTTCAGGCCAAAGCCACTGATTTGCTAGGATTGGACAGAGACTACCTGAATACAGGACAGAGCCATTTAGCCATCACACCAAACAGGTCCTCAGAGCTTATAGCTATAGTACTGAATGGGATGTTTGTAAAGCTCTACAGGAAAAGCCACAATCACCAGTTATAGTTCTTTGGTAAAGGGCTGGTTAATTAAAACTCCAAGAGCCCTCAATTCAATTTCACATTACCAGCTTCTCCAGCCAAACAGTGAAAAATAAACATGGGGCAGAATCAGCAGAAAAATCTGTCAACATGAATAATCAGAGTAGATTAACTCCCCCAAGGAATGACAAAGGAGACACAAGAGATGATCCCATTCATAAACAAATGGGTGAAATGTCAGAAATCAAATTCAGAATTTAGATTGCAAATAAGATTAATGGAATGGACCTACTGGTGGAATTAAAAATTCAAGGAGTAATTCAAAAGTTGTCTCAAGAATTCAATGAATTCAAATACAAAATCACCAAAGATTTTGACACATTGAGGGAAAACTTGCAGCCCTCAAAGATATGTGAAATACGGTAGAATCCCTCAAGAACAGAATGGAACAGGTAGAAGAAAGGATCTCTGACATTAAAGACAAAGCTTTTGAATGCTCCCAAACACTCAAAGAGGAAGAGAAGTGGAGAGCAAAAATGGATCATTCTCTTTTTTGGAGAATGGAGAGAATTGTGGAACCAATCCAAAAGAGCAAACTTTCACCTCTTCTTCCCTGAAGAAGAACAGAATGTTCTGAAAGGCACAGATACTCTACTCCAAGAGATAATTGAGGAGAACTTCCCAAACATGGCAAGAAATATTGAAATTCAGATAGCAGACAGTTTCAGAACCCCAGAATGACTCAATACAAATAAAGCATCTCCTAGACACATGTAATTAAGTTTTTCAAAGTTAATATGAAGGAGAAAATCCTGCAAACTGCCAGACGTAAGAAAATCATAAGGGGAAGAATATTAGAATGACTGCAGATCTCTCTGCTGAAACTTTTCAGGTCAGAAGAGTTTGGTCATCAACCTACAATCTCCTAAAACAAAACAACTTTCAGCCCAGGATCCTATATCCAGCTAAATTGAGTTTCATTTATGATGGAGAAGTTAAATATTTTAATGACGTACACATGTTGAAGAAATTTGCCCTAACGAAACCAGCTCTTCAGGATATTCTCAGACCCATCCTCCATAATGACCAGCACAATGCTCTACCACCAAAGTAAACTTGCCCTGAAATTCTTGATCAAAATCCAATTTCCACAGTGGCAAAAGGATTAAAAGTGTCCACTGAACTTTCAACAAAAAATTTGACACCCCAAATACTACCAGGCTTATCAATACACTCAATTAATGTGAATGGCTTAAATTGTTCTCTTAAGAGGCACAGGTTGGCTGACTGGATACAAAATCTCAGGCCAGATATCTGCTACACACAAGAACCTCATCTTACCTTAAAGGATAAATATAGATTCTGGGTAAAGGGATGGGTATTTGTAATCCAGGTAAATGGAATTAACAAAAAAGCAGGAGTTGCAATTTTATTTGCAGATACAATAGGCTTTAAACCAACTAAAGTAAGGAAATACAAGGATGGACACTTCATATTTTGTTAAGGGAAAAACTCAACATGATGACATTTCAATGATTAACATTTATATGCCCAACCAGAATGCTTCTCAATTTATAAGGGAGACTCTAACAGACATAAACAATTTAATATTTTCCAGAACCATAATAGTTGGAGATGTTAATACCCCTTGGGAATGTTGGATAGTTCCTCCCATAAGAAACCAAGCAATGAAATTTTGGACCATACAATAATTGAATTTAACAGATATCTACAGAACATTTCATCCTAACAAGACTGAATACACATTCTTTTCATCAGCCCATGGAACATCTTCCAAAATTGATCACATCTTAGGTAACAAGTCTAATCTCAGCAAATTAAAAGTGTAGAAATTATTTCTTTTATTTTCTGATCATCATAGAATAAAAGTTGATTTCACCAATAACAGGAATCTGCATACTCATACAAAAACATGGAAACTAAACAACCTTGTGCTGAATGATAGTGGGTCATAGATAAGATTGACAAGGAAATTGCCAAATTTTTGGAACAAAACAATAATGAAGACATGAATTATCAGAACCTGTGGGACATTGCAAAGGCAGTCCTAAGAGGGAACTTTATAGTGTTGCAATCCTTCCTCAAGAGAAGGGAAAGAGAGGAAGCCAATAACTTAAAGGGACATCTCAAGCAACTGGAAAAGGAAGAACATCTATCCCCAAACCCAGGAGAAGAAAAGAGATAACTAAAATTAGAGCAGAATTAAATGAAACTGAAAACAAAAGAATTATTCAAAAGATCAATGAATCAAAAACTTGGTTTTTTGAAAGTTTCAACAAATTGATAAACCTTTGGCCAACTTAACCAAAAATAGAAAACTAAAATTCCTAATATCTATCAGAAATGACAAAGGTGAAATAACAACAGTCACCTCAGAAATTCAAAGAATCCTTAATAAATACTACAAAAAACTCTATTTTCAGAAATATGAAAATCTGAAATAAATTCATCAGTACTTGGAAGTATGCCACCTTCCTAGACTTAGCCAGAAAGAATTGGAAATGCTGAACAGGCCTATATCAAGTACTGAAATAGGATCAACTATATGAAATCTCCCAAAAAAGAACAGTCCAGGACCAGATGGTTTCACATTAGAATTCTACCAAACCATTAAAGAGGAACTAGTACCTATATTACTTAACCTTTTCTAGAACATAGAAAAAGAAAGAATACTTTCCAACACATTCTATGAAGCAAATGTCGCCCTGATCCCCAAAACAGGAAAAAACCTAACAAGAAAAGAAAATTATAGACCAAAATCCTTAATGAATATAGGTGCAAAAAATATTCAAGAAGATCCTAGCAAAGAGAATCCAGCAACACATCAAACAAATTAAAATTTTAAACAAAATTTTAGAAACATGAGATTCCACATAATTTGGGGTTTTTTTTTTTGCAGTTCTTAAAAAATCAAAAGTCTACATTGGAGTTAAATTTCTATATAGCAACAGCTTTTTAGAGCTGAGGTGTAGCTGTGCCTGTGCTTATAAGCCAAAATGTGACCCCTTTTGATGACCACTTCCCTCGCCCTCTCCCATAGGGATCGTTATGCATTTAGAACTAGATCACAGTGCTCAGCCTGCTGTAGTTAAAGTGGCTTTCTTTCTCATGAGGAGCCATGTTTGCTTAGCACTACTGAGAAATTGTTTTAATTAAAAATAAAAAAATATGAATTTGTTACTTGTTTATTCCTGATAATACACATAACTCTTATCCTTATTTCTTCTCTAGTTCCAGTCATAGTCATGCTAGTTAAAATGGGAAGCCAGTTTTTGACTTTTTAATATGATTTCATGAGTCTCACTGAAATAGTATAACGTCTCCATAGTAAGAAGTTATTTAGTTGAAGGAATATAAATTGAAGGATTTCTTTTTTTGTTGTTTTAATTTGACTTCAACACTCTTGCCAATTGCTATGAACTTTCTTCTCAAAACTCCAAAGAAAACTTGACCCAACATCATACTTACTGAATGTCTTCGTCTACGTTTTGATGTACAGTGACAATCTTACGAAGTGATATTAAAGTACATCCCCAAATATGACATTTATAATATTTTTGATTTTTTTTGTTGGGGAGGGATATCTAAAATGTCCATGGCCCATAAAGTGATTCTCTGTCAGAAATAACATGACACATCAATATGTGTGTATTATATATTCATATATGAGAATTATATCAAAATAGATAGCTGTACTTGAGTTGTAATACTGCAAAATACATAACATAGAATTAGGCAAAATAGATTTCCAAAAGGAAACCAAGTCTAATTTATTCATTACCAAAAATGCTACTCTTGACATATTATACATAATACATATGTAAATTTCAAAACATTGTAATAGTTCTCACATATTTAAAAAAAAATCTAGCTAAATAAAAGGAGTAGAAAACTTTTTTCAATATCAATTTCATGAATTTTCTTCCAAGTTTATGTTATTTCCTCTAGAAACTTAAAAGAAAAGCAAATTTGAATTTGTAAAGTTTTAAGTCCTCTAAATGCAGAGACAATCATCTAGTTGTACATTTGCGTTTGTATCCCATTCTTTCTTCTAAACGGTGTTGGAGTGTAGAGAAAAACTGAATAGGTGAGAAAATCTAGAATTGAATTCCACAACCACAGGGCACTTCTTGGATAAAGGAGAGAGCGACCTGTTTCTATTTAAACTAGATCCTATTTGTGTCCCAAGGCAACCAGAATGTGAAGAAGACCAAGAAGGTGACTGAGATTTGGGGATGGCGTGGGGAAGTGTCGAAGGTAGAATTTGCTGTATGATCTGTGAGCAATAAACCTACTAAAAACTTTCTCTCAAAGCTTTCTTTCTAAACACCACCACACATATTTAATTTTGTCAGGTAGCCTATTGTACTTAAAAACATGGATTCAAGAGTCGACCTGCCTGAGTTTGAACCCAAGATCCACTACTTATTTTTAGTCTATCTTTGCCCTTGTTAGTTAATTTCTCTCTGCCCCTCCATTTCCTCACCTGAGGATGGAGGTATTATTATACCTACCTCATAATTGAGGTATTAAATTAGTTGAAACATGTAGACTACTTATAGCAGTATCTGGTATATAACAAATATTTACATAGCACCTACAAGTATTTTTTACCACCCTTTAGCTTAAATTACTACCAGTTTTATTCATTTAATATCTGTGCCCTTCCTTCATCCAAACCAGCTCCCCGTGCATCTAGCCAACAATCCAAAGTCTGTTTTTTCTACTTAATATGGAAGTTTATTCACTTACAAACTTAAGCGTATATGTAAAGAAAAGAAAATGAACAAGTGATAAAGTAAAATTTAGGAAGAACTAATGATAGCCAGGGGAAGGTTGAGAGCAAGTGCTATTCCTGGGACAAAGTCAGTCACTGTTCCAGGGTAAACCCTTTTGTGATTGCCTGGTGACTGAAAAGCCAGTCTGACTTTCCAGCTAGGATTTCATACAGTAGGAGAGAATAATCTTTATTATTCAAGAAGAGGTAATTCATAGCAAGTATGACAAAATGGCTACTTGCACACATATGTGTATATAGAAGCATGTACATGTTTATGTGCACACACGTATATTTATAAACTAACCCTGTACCATATAAGAATAATGCAAACTTTCTCATTTTTTCAGATGGCAAAATGTGAAGCAAAAGAGAATTATATATATTACGCTATATTACAAAATAGGAAATACAAAAATTTTCCCACAAAATTTTTCCTATAAAACTTGAGAAATGTCTCCTAAACATACTGTTAACTTGGGTCACATAAATTTAGATTTTCAAATAAATATGTGTATAAGCCATAATTATTCTAGAAATGCATGATGATACATGTGCCCATAATAACATTTAAAATTTTTCTTTTATAATTTCTGTTTCTGAGAATTTCTCACAAAAAATAAAACATTTATTAGTAAGATTAACCACACACCATACAATCTGCCACTTTCTTTTCTTAAATCTAGTGACCGGTTTCTGGGAGTCTCCTAACATGACTCTGTCGGACTATTGACAGAAAGCTTTTCTGTTTATTTATTCTGTGATTTACAATAACATGTCCAGAGTCAGGAGGAGGTTTATGTGGTAAGTACATCTGGGTTTTGTGTATTCTGGACTGGTGAGTCTCTGAGCAGGGATTCACTCTGTGCATTTGAAATATAAAAATGTAGCAGAAGTGGTAAAAAAAGATGTTTGTGTGTTTTCTTGGCCTGAAAGCATTCATAGCCCACCAGGCCACTTGGGCAGTTATTTGGGAAAACAGAAATTTTTATTTTCTATTAGTTTTTAAGTATAAAATAACTGAGTTTTCAGTGACAGCTTCCAAGTAAAATACATATTTATAGATTTTCTATATTATTTTATGCATATAGCATATGGCTGAGATAGAGTATCAAAATGTCTAATTTATTCTCTTTGAAAATATATGATTTTAGGCACAGGAATAAAAGGATAATGTGAAGTGATTTTTAAATTAGAGTCTGGGTTCCACATGGTTTTTAGCTCAGAGAGTTGGAGTAAGACTTCATCCGTTTCTCTTTCGTGTGCATATAATATTTTGGAGATTTTAAAACTTTGATTATGAAGCCCAGATTAATTTTATTTAATAACAATATTTTACCTTCATTAAAGGAAGTTTTCCAGAAAAAATTGCTATCTTTAACATTATTACCAAAGCAAATAGGAAGATTTTTATTTTCCTCTTATTTGTAAAAATGTTATTTTTTCTTTCTGCCCTGTATGAATTCTTTTTAAGACAAATAAAGTTTTCATGTATATTGTTAGTGATACTAAATTTCTTTTCTAAAAGTTATTGGACTTATTTTAAAATTTGTAAACTAAATTTATAATTTTCTGACATTGATATAAAATATTCTTCTCGTTCCCAGGCTAATTATTTAAGAATGACCAGTAAATACAGGGACCAGAGCAATAAACACTTCTTCTTCTTCTTCTTTTTTTTTTTTTTTTTTTTGTGAATTACAGACATAAAAGAAATTACAGAAAGGTCTGGTTTTGGAGTTTCATAAATTCTGGATAATTTGTGTTTCTAAAAATATGTGTACTCCACTTTTAGATTATCTTGACCTCAGAAAACCAGGATTTCTCACAAATAACCCTAGCAGTGATGTGCTGCTATGTGTGAGGAAGTAATCTCAAACAAGTCAATGTATATGAGTAGCTGTAGACCACAAATTTTCAGTAGTTTCCCATGTTTTCTGAACTAGTATGAAAGAGTATCTAAATTAAGATCGAATTATTTTGGACAATGTTTTTTTTATCTTTGTCAAGTAAGAAATAGTGTAAGAGAGACCTTTACTCACAGTATTTCAATCCTTGTGGCTCCAGTAATGCACCAGAGAGAAACAAAACTATAAAAATGTCAAAACAACTTTTGGTACTTTAACAAAGTGTGTGAACGAAAGATGATTAAAAAAAAAAAGGTTGAACTTTCCAGTGATTTATTTTTAACTAGTTCAGTTTTTGCTAAAGATTAAGTTCAGCATTCAAAACAAAAGCTGACATCTTGTGGACATGATAAAAAGAAGACCATAAATTGAAAGAATTGATACAAGTATGTTAGCAAATTACAGGTTAGCAACATCTTGATGAATTTTTTTTTTTTTTTTTGCCCATGGCCTTTTAACTAGACGCAAAATTTCGAAACAGTATAATCTATAATTGCCTTTCACCAAAGGTACATGCAAAGACACACACAAGGTAAAAATTTTGCTTAGAAAGTGGACAACAGAAACATATTACGTATTTTTAGAGGATGAAACTTATAATAGTGATTGTTAGGTCCCATGAACGCTTAAGATTTGGGGTCTCATTGGAATAAAAAAACAATACGAACAAAAAGCCCCCATAGTTTTACCTATATAGTTATAGAAATTACATGATTCTACTGTTAGCTACTTGTTTATAGTACATTTCAAAGATGCAAAGTTAAAAACATGAAAGTGATTGAAATAATCCATCATAGAATACAAGCTGAATATTGTAGAAAATGAAGTTACCAAGATATTGATACATTGGAAAAATACAAAAGGATGAAGCTAGCAGTCATAAAGACCAAAATGAGATCGGTGACATAATGATGCCAGCCAGCTGGAAGCATCAGAAGTTGTGTTAAGAAACAGGAAATTTGAATTTAAAGTATTGGAGGCGGAGAATACATTCTCTCACAATGGAGAGAAAGGTCATGACTTTTATAAATCAGTGTGACGAACAGATATACTCAAAAGTATAATGGTTTCACCAAAGGAATGGCAAGGTTTGGAAGGGACTATGAGAGTTGACCAGTCGTCCAGAAAAGTGAGGTGGCAGTCTGTATATGAGAACTTTTGCATGGTCTGGCTTATTGCCATGAAGTAGAAAGGACGCAGGTTTTCAGGTTCTTAGCACTGGACCACCTTCCAAATTAGAATACAGGCTGAGTATGTCAATAAGTAAGAAAGGTAAGTAATAGACCCACAACTCTGATGTTTGAAAGGATGTCTCAGATCTCCTAAACCTGAGGCAGGAAGGCACACGTACGAGGTATATTGCATCTTTTCTACAAGTTCCTTCGGCTCAAAGAAATCTGTACCTGAGCATCCCCAGTTTGTTCGTGACCACTGTTCTTGAAATTAAAGGGACCATCTCGTTTATGCTGCAAGACCCTCAGGGTCTGCGAATGGAACACTTTCGTCTTGATGTGTCAGTGTGGGTTCTCTAAGATGCAGACAGACACCAAGACAGATCTAGTACTGCCGCTGTGACTGCTGGGGAGAAACTTCCGTCTGTGTGATTGCTGTTTCTTTACTTAATCGGCCCTTTTATTCTCACTGATTTTAATACTTTTGTCTGCTTAACCTCAGTTTCATTAGATATCAAAATATCTGAGTTTGAATTTGTTTTTATTTACCAAACTCATGAATGGATATACTTTATTATAAATCTTTATTTCTTTGAGTATTTCCTCCCATCTTTTTTGTATTCATTTCTTTTCAATCATCATATTAAATATATATTGGGTTTGTTTATTCTGTCCTTCACAAACTCAATTTTTTCTCACATTTTCATATCTCATTCTATGTAAATTTCTAAGATAAAGCTTTCAACATTAAATTCTTTAATTTTATTGAAATCATTCATTTAACTTCAAATTTCAGTAATGTTTTTCTATAAGTTATATTCTTCCCCATAGTATGCTGTTATTTCCTTAAGGTTTTTATTTCTTTTTAACTCTCTTTTATTAATATTTGTATAATATTGTCTTTTAGGCTATTTGCCTCAAGTCCTAAAATAAATAATACAAGTCTGTTTGCATAGAGTGTGATCCTTTTCAGTGTGAATTCATATTCTGGTAGAATTGATTCCTCTTACCTTCTCCCACCCCATCCCAAATCCCTTGAAATGAGACCTGGATGGTTAATGCTAAGGGCTCAGAGGTTTCACGTTTTGAGGTAAGTCTTATCTTAATTTCTTAGTTTGGATATCCTGCTTTTTAACAATATACATTTTCAACAATAGAGGTATTGGATTTTAATTTATTTAAAAAGGAGAATTTTTTTTTTTAATCCAGAGTCCCAGGCAGAGGTACCTTTCTTTCTATTTCCCCAAGCTGCCCAATTTTTTTTTTATTGAATCATAGCTGTGTACATTAGTTCAATCATGGGGTACAGTGTGAGGGCTTCATATACAATCTGAGATATTTTCATCCGCCTGTTCGACATAACATTCATGAGATTTTCTCATTTACTGTGTGAAAACATTTTTGTTCTGCATTTAGTAGTTTTCTCCTGACCCTTCAAAGATGCACCTCAAGTGTGTTCTC